>PISX010022533.1:13014-31615 GCA_004024625.1 Mellivora capensis
CAAACTGTGGAAAGAACCAAGATGCCCTTCCACGGACGAATGGATAAGGAAGATGTGGTCCATATACACTATGGAGTATTATGCCTCCATCAGAAAGGATGAATACCCAACTTTTGTAGCAACATGGACGGGACTGGAAGAGATTATGCTGAGTGAAATAAGTCAAGCAGAGAGAGTTAATTATCATATGGTTTCACTTGTTTGTGGAGCCTAACAAATAACACGGAGGACATGGGGAGATGGAGAGGAGAAGAGAGTGGAGGGAAATTGGAGGGGGAGATGAACCATGAGAGACTATGGACTCTGAAAAACAACGTGAGGGTTTTGAAGGGGCGGGGGGTGGGAGGTTGGGGGAGCCAGGTGGTGGGTATTATGGAGGGCACATATTGTATTGAGCGCTGCATGTGGTGTAAAAACTATGAATTCTGTTACACTGGAAATAAATAAATAAATAAATCTAAAAAAGTAAAAATAACAAAAAACAAAAAACTAATGATGTACCATTATTGACTGACTGAACATAATAATTGAAAATCCTCGTTTCCTTGATCTGTTCAAATCTTTGTTTAGATGATCTATCCATTGCTGTGAGTGGGGTGTCAAATATTGGTACTATTATTGTACTTTTATCAATGTGTTTCTGCATTTTGATATTATTTATGTTCTTGACTGCTCTAAAATTAGGGCAATAATTGTCTACAATTTTTAGAACTTCTAATTGGCTAAACACTTTTGTTATGATATATAGCCCTTCTTCACCTCTTATTACTGTCATTGCATTAAATACTATTTTCTGATATAAAGATGGCTACCCCAGCTTTCTTTGATGTTCACTGGCATAATCAATAATTCTCCATCCCCTTACTTTCAAACTGAAGGCGTCTTTAGTCCTAAAATTAGTCCCTTATAAGCAGGAAATGATGGGGCTTATCTACTAAGATCTGAAACATGACAGGGATCTCCACTCTCACCAGTGTTCTTCAATGCAGTACTGGAAGTCTAGCCTTAGCAATCAGACAACAACAACAAAAAAAAATCAAAGGCATCCAAACTGGGAAAGTAGAAGTCAAACTTTCATGCTTCACAGATAACATGAAACTCAATATAGAAATCCCAAAAACTTCTGGAAAAAAATTGCTAGAACTTATACAGCAATTCAGCAAAGTGACAGAATATACAATCAGTGAACAGAAGTCAACTGCATTTCTATACACTAACAATGAGACCGAAGAGGGAAATCAAGCAATTGATCCCCTTGACAATTGTACAAAAAAATACCTAGGAATAAACCTAAACAAAGAGGTAAAGGAGCTCTACTCTAGAAACTATAGAACACATATGAAATAAATTGAGAAAGACATAAAGAAATGGAAAATATTCCATGTTTTTCCATTCTTGATAAAGCAGGAAAAAATATCCAATGGAAAAAGACAGTCCCTTCAATAAATGGTTTTGGGAAAGTTTGACAGCAACATGCAGAAGAATGAAACTGTGCCATTCTCTTACACCATAAACAAAGATGAACTCAAAATGGATGAAAAACCAAAATGTGAGTCAAGAATTCATCAAAATCCTAGAGAAGAATGCTGGCAACGTCCTGCTTTACCTTAGCCACAGGGACTTCTCGCCAGACACATTTCCAAAAGCAAGACAAACAAAAGGAACAATGAACCATTGGGAATTCATCAAAATAAAAATTTTCTGCCTACCAAAAGAAACTGTCAGCAAACCTAAAGGCAAACTACGGAGTGAGAAGAGACTATTTGAACATGTCTTATCAGATAAAGGGTCAGTATCCGAGATCTATAAAGAACTTATCAAGCTCAACACCTCAAAATACCTAAATAATCTACGCAGAATAGGTAGAATACACAAATAGATATTTCTACGCAAAAGACAGGCAAATGACTAACAGACACAAGAAAAACTGTTCAATATAACTTGGCATCAAGGGAAAAGAAAACAAAACCACGATGAGGTATCACCTCACCCTAGTCAAAATGGCTAAAATTATTGAGTCGGGAAACATTGGTTGGCAAGAATGCAATGAACGTGTAAACCTCTTGCACTGTTCCTGGGAAGGCAAGCTGGAACGGCTATTTTGGAAAACAGTATGGAATTTCCTCAAGACGTTAAAAATAGACCTATCCTAAAACCCAGCAATTCCACTACTAGGTATTTACCCCATAGTGCAGATGTAGTGAAAAGAAGAGGCACATTCACCCTAATGTTCACAGTATCAATGTATACAATAGCCAAACTGTGACAGGAGCTCAGATAGCCTTCAACAGAGGAATGGATGAAGAAGATGCGGTTCATATATACAACAGAATATTTCTCAGCCTCCAGAAAGGATGAATACCTAACATTTGCATCAACATGAATCGAACTGGAGGGTGTTATTCTAAGTGAAATGAGTCAGGCAGAGAAAGAAAACTGTAACACTGTTTCACTCATATGTATAATATAAGGAATAGTGCAGAGGACAATAGGGGAAGGGAGGGAAAACTGAATGGGAAAATATCAGAAAGCGAGAAAATCCATAAGAGACTCTGGACACAGAGTAACATGTTGAGGGTTCAGAAGGGAGGGAGATGGGGAGATGGGGCAAGAGGGTGATAGATATTAAGGAGGGCACATGATCTAATGGGCACTGGGGGTTAATGCAACTAGTTAATCGTTGAACACTACATCAAAAACTAATGATGTCAAAAAAACTAATGATGTACTGTATGTTAGATAATTGACCTTAATAAAAGAAGGATTAATACCTAAAATCCACAAAGAACGTACCAAACTCAACACCCAAAAATCAGTTAATCCAGTCAAGAAATGAGAAGAACACAAGAGCAAACATTTCTCCAGAGAAGACATCCAGATGGCCAACAGACACATGAAAAAGTGCTCCACATGACTCGGCATCAGGGAAATACAAACCAAAACCACAGTGAGATACCACCTCACACCAGTCAGAATGGCTAAAATTAACAAGTCAGGGAATGACAGATGCTGACAAGGATGCGGAGAAACGGGAACCCTCCTACACTGTGGGCGGGAATGCAAACTGGTGCTGCCACTCTAGAAAACAGCATGGAGGTTCCTCAAAAAGTTGAAAATAGAGCTACCCTATGACCCAGCAATCGCACTACAGGGTATTGACCCTAAAGATACAAATGTAGTGATCCGAAGGGGCATGTGCCCCCGAACGTTCATAGTCACAATGTCTGCAATAATCAAACTATGGAAAGAACCTAGATGACCATCAACAGATGAATGGATAAATAAGATGTGGTGTATATATATGTAATAGAATACTATTCAGCCATCAAAATAAGTCAAATCTTGCCATTGGTGATGACACGGATGGAACTAGAGGGTATTACACTGAGCAAAATATGGTTCCTCTCTCTCCCAATCATATCTTCTTTCACTTTTTCCTTCCCTACCTCCCAAACACCCCACTTTGCCTCTCAACTTCCTCATATCAGGGAGATCTTTTGATAACTCTCTTTGTCTGATTGACTTATTTTGTTCCGCGTAATACCCTCTAGTTCCATCTGTGTCATCACCAATGGCAAGATTTAACTTATTTTGATGGCTGAATAGTATTCTCTCTGAAAAACAACATGAGGGTTTTGAAGGGGCTAGGGGTGGGAGGTTGGGGGAGCCAGGTGATGGGTATTATGGAGGGCACGCATTGCATGGAGCACTGGATGTGTTGTAAAACTATGAATTCTGTTACGCTAAAAAAGAAATGAAATTTTAAAAATCCAAGCAAAGAAAAAAATTAAAATTAAAAAAATTTAAGAAAAAATATAAAATCTGATCTATAGCCATCTTATTTCTTTGAAGTCTATTCACCTAACTTAGCATTTATCCTCTTTCCACAAGCCTTTCAGGAATATGAACATAATCCCTAAAATCTCTTACTAGACCTCTAATGTTTAGGTCCTAATAGTCTCTGGGTCATTAACACCATTTCCTTCAGGGTAGTATTTGAGTGTCATTAACTCCATGCCTGAATTAATGATCATCTCTGTGCTGCATAAGAGAAAAGTTACCCATTTTCTTTAAAGCAAGATCCTCCTCCCAGAGATAACAGGCCCCTGTGTGAGGTGGAATTTTCAGTACAAGGGAGGCACCCTCCAAGCATAGGAACTGTAACTGCAAAACACAAAGTAGGTGCCTTGTGTTAATGTCCATGCACTTGAGGACAAATTTTCCACTTAAAGGGTTTGCAGACATCTTGCAGACATCAGGTTTTGATAAAGCATATCAGCAGAGACTATCAGGATCAAAGGTCTCCAGATGCACCCATGCTGTGCAGGTATTTATTCATTTGGAAAGCTGTAGCTACAAGATCTGGATCCCAAAGATATATTTTTGAAAAATACTTTAAATAAAATAGATTGTGATTCACTCATTTGTTCAACATTTGTTCTTATGCTCAGAAAGTGAGGCCATCTATTGACCTGCTTCCAACACAGCTCATAGACCAAGGGCTCACTAGTCCCAGACCAACGTGCCTTGTGAGTTCAACAAGAGATACTCACAGGTGGTCCTGGAAGGCCCAGAGGAGCCTCTGTCCCTGTCGATTTATAAGGACAGGCTCCCTCTCACACATGAAAACATCTCCTCTACACCTAGAGTAAAATCCACTCTCAGGCATGGGAGCTCTCTCTTCAGACAGGTGAGGTCTCTGGGGAAGGCAGAGCTGTGGTCTGGAGGAATATGAGTTTCTAGGCCCTTTTCTGTGTCTGGTGACAGCTCCCCAAGGAGATGGTCCAGATATCAGACATGGGACCATTGGGAAGGTTGTGAGTGTCATGAGTGACTGGGCCTTGGGCCCAGGTGTGCTGTCCTAGGTGCTTCTTTAGGAGTCAGGCCCATGACCGGTGAGGGGTTCACAGACCCTGCACCTCACCATCGCCATCTCTGGATTCTCAATCTCATGCAGTAATTTATTGCAGAACTGAATCCACCAATCCCAAGTGACTGGGGGCAATGAAATGGTTTATAAATCATAGGTAATGCACACATGACAACCCTTCCATCAAAAGCCACATGTCCATCTCCAGGGTCACATCCAACAACCACTTCTTGCAACTGATTGATCTCAGTGCCACCAAGGTCCTGGCCATGTATTGCTGTGTAGAGACATAGTGAGTGGTTGTTAGTGTGAGCGCAGACCCAAACCTCCCTGCAGGGACACAGGAGATGCTGGGCTGCAGGAACAGCCAGGACAACACGGGGTGCTCGAGTCACCAGGGGGAGCTCAGGTCACTATGGGGGCACTCAGGACCTCAAGGGGGGCGCTCAGGCCCACCAAATACAAGGTAGGTCTAGCTAAAGGTGAAGAAGGTGAATTGTTTTCCTTCTCAGATAGAAAAATATGTTCTGAGCTTGGGGGTATTGATTTTTACAGTTTCTAATATTTTATTAGTATTATATGTTATAATCATTATGTTTCATGTTGAAATAATTTTTACACTATATATATTTTATATGATTTCTAGAAATAAAAGATGAAAAATATATATTCTGAAGAAATAATAATGTGCAACTATTTCCTCTTATTCTTCCAGATTTTATGAGTATTTAGATATTTCAAACTACACAGCTATTGGATTTTAAATGCATAGTTAAAAATCTATAGGGTAAACAAATATTTTCATAAAGTAACATATAAATATTGTAATAAAATGTTGTAATATATAAAATATTGTAATAATATTTTAAAATATTGTAATATTGTAACATTTATTACTACTAAACACTCATTAAATATCTCAATGAAATATTCCTATAAATAATTCCTAAATAATAAAGTTGAATCATGGACAAAGTATCAGCATTTAGGATTATCCATAACTGACTTCAATATATCCATATACTATACATAAATTAAGTTTTCATTGTTCAATTCAAATGTGCTTATTCATTAGACTGTTCTTTGGCAAAATAAGTATTGCTCTGTGTTTTGGAAAGATGACATCTGGAGTCTTTCGACTCTAATCTGCACTTCTGCTCCTACAACGCTGTAAAATCGCCCCCAGGGTAAACAGAACCTATCTTCCCCCATAGGTGTCCAAGGACCAGGGGTTTCTCCCTTCTTAGATATCATGATCTTTTCATCATCTCTTCAATCCTCAGTATCCTCACCCAGCTCTTGTCCCAAACACACAACATGACACTTCATTCATAGAACTTTGATTGTTAGACCTTCATATGCCTGACACATTTTGGCACTTACAATAAGCCACAAGAACATATTAGAAGCTCCATGTATTAGTCATAGTTCTCCTGATAAACTGAACAAGTAGCCCCCTGCCATATATCACTGAAGAGTCTGAGAAGTCCCATGATCTACTATCACAAGGTGGAGACACAGGATGGCTAGTGATGTAAGTTTCATCAGATTCTCAGTGGGGTCTAGTCGGAGATCCTGGGGACCTGAAGGTGTAAGTGCATCCAAGGGCAGGAGGTGACTAGTGTCCCTGCTCAAGCATGCACACGGGAAGTAAACATGAGGGAATTCCTCTTCCCACAGCCTTTAATTCTACTCATAACCTTAATGGATCAGATGATGCCCACATACACAGAGACCACGGATGCAAATGCCAATCAATTCCAGAAACAACATCATAGACACCCAGAGAAACAATGTTCCATCCGCTTAACCATGTCCCTGTCACTTTGACACATTGAGTGAACCATCAGTCATCAACCTCCTGTAAATTGGGCATCCATATTCATTACCTTAACACACTCATTCTGCAAACAAAGAAAATAACACAGTCACAATTTCACCATATATGATACAAGTATCCAGCATACAAACAAAACACTCCAAACCCTTCCCCAGAAGAGGAAGTAAAACCCCTCCATGGTGTTTTCACTTCTCATTGATATCCCTCAACTGAAATATGATGGAAAATTAAGAATTCTTAAATGCATTGATATAAAGTCAATAATCTTATGTTACATGGCAAAGAAAAAGTGAACAAAACAAAGACATACACATATTTATAAAAAAATAAGTAGGACATATGCATAATAGCTAAGGTCCTCATTTCTGTAATTGGAAGACATTGAAAATTGGGATATAGAGCTGTTTTCATATTCTACTGATGATGTATTCTCTTCACTGTCAGCCAAATCTTCAGACAGTCACGGATCATTAACTGGCAGGATGACCAACATCTTCATTACAGAATGATCTCAACTTTGCCTCAAATTTTCAAGATATTGCCACTGAATTAATGTTGTAATCCTGTCTTCATGAGGGAATTTCTCTCATATAAAACAGGTGCTCCAGGTAAGTGGAGAGCATGATAAGACTAGTGAGTTCCACCTTTAACTGGTGTCTGAATATCATGCAGAAACAAATGTGAACCAGTTTCAACTTTTTCTTCCCCTCTGAAGTAATTGTAGGACTCTCCCCATGAGGCTACATGTGTACGTTGGGATAAAGAAAGCAGTATATCAGGACAGGGGATCATGGGCATGTGGAAAATACTCCATGTGACTTGATTGTGTCTTCAGGATCTCTTCAGACACCATCATTTCTTCCATCGGCTGATGTAGTATGACTGCACATGCTCCACTTTATGACTTGGACATTCAAATAATACCCACTTCATGATTGCTCAACTTCCATGGCAACCTAGTGACTCAGGCTTGGACCTATAGTACCTAATATCCAGGAACTCACTTCCCACTATTTCTCAAGAGAAGGGAGTTGGGAGACGTCAGAAGCAGAGATGAACCATGAGCCTGTGGACACTGAGAAGCAATATGAGGGTTTTGGAGGGGAGGGAGATGGGGGGTTGGGAGAACATGGTGAGGGGTATTAAGGTGGGCACGTATTGCATGGAGCACTGGGTTTGGTGCATAAACAGTGAATCTTGAAACACTGAAAAAATAAAATTAAATTTTAAAAAATGAAGAAGAGGAATCATGATCTGCAGAGAATGGCAGGGCTTTCCTCCAAAATTTTAAAGTCCAAGAGTGATTTGCCTATAGGCGTCTGCCACAGCTCTTAACAACTTGTGCGACACAAACTGGACATGGGAATGGGCATGGGGTGACCATCACCACCCCTACATCTTCTATATCCATAATGGTAGCACTAAGCTTAGCAGTTCTTCAAGGAACATGTATCAGCATAATGTCCTATTCTTCTAGAAAGAGGTAATTATATACATCAGTATGTTCATCCTCACAAGATACCACTACACCTCCACTAAGAATGGCTAAAATACAAAAAGACTGACAATACCATATGCCAACAAGCATGCAAAGAATGTAGAAATATTATTCATTTCCAGCTGAAATTTCACCTGCAGAAATAACATATATAATTATGTCCCATGCTAAGAAAGGCTGAGAAGTCCCAGGCTCTGTCCTCCACAAGCTGGTGGGGGATGGTGGAGTAAATCATTCTCAGGCTGTTGAACAGAGAACCATGGGACCCCTTGGTGTATTTCTCAGTCCAAGAGTAGGAAAGGAAAATAAGAGTTGAGCAGTTCAGGCAATGAGATTTAAATAAAAGAGGTGACTTCCTCCTTCTTATGCCTGTGTACTCTTCATGTTCTCAATGGGCTGGAGGATACTCCAACTCAGAAAGGAAACCTGTTACACGGCAGGGATCCATTGCTTATCTCACCTAGACCTACACTCAGTCCAATGGAAATCCAAGGCTTCTGTGCAAGGCTTGTAGATATAGCCGTGTCTGTGCCTCTCTGTACTGTGGGGGATGGACACCTCTGTGACCTCAGTTTTCTAAGGGGAGCAAGAATTCTGTTTTCCTTTTCTCAGTATCTTCCACATTTTCTTGCTTCAAAGATGGTGTGATAAGTACACAGTGCTTTATATATCGAGGGTCAAAATGGCACTCTGCTGTTTTATTTCAGAATATCTTACCTTTATTTCCCTTCCTCCTCTGACCCAGTGGTCCTATGAAACCAACTGCTCTTTTAATGTGGAAAGCCCATTGAACATTATTCAATTAGTGTATCATTTTGCAGTAAGTGACTTTGCCACCTGAGGTCCAGGTACATAATCTCACCCAACAAGTCACATAATGAAGAAAGCATTTGTCGGCAATGACACAGGCACTTCGAGAAGGAAGTTAGAGGTGCTTCCAGAGGATGAAAATGGTAGGGATATTGTCAGCAGCACTCAGTATCCCAGTGCGGTGGACGATGCTGCATTGTGAATGGTTTGGCTGGATGCCAGTGTTCTTGACGCACAGGATCCTTTCAGGAATGGAAACTACTGGATCTGGAGACAGAACACAAGTGCTCTGCTCACCCTGTGGGGTCAAAGGGACTGATCTAAGGAAACCTAAATTGAGGTTGATCATAACTGCACCTGCACCTGACTTCCTCCATCTTGCCATTTTCTCTAAGATTCTACCTTCTCTGTGTTACAAAAGTCAGTTATGATCCCTCCTCCTGAAAGTAACAGCTTTATGTAGAAGAGGTCATATACTGTTGAGGGCTTGGTGCTTCATAGAGGTCTCTGGTGTGTGCTCTTTTTTCTCTGCTGTTGTGTTTAGCAGAAATTGCCTTCAGACCAGTTGTCCGCAGAGCCTCTCCTTGCTTGCAGTGGGCAGTGTAACGTCCTTGACCAGAATGTGGGAGTTTTAAGTAGGTGTGCTCTGCTGAGCTTGTTAAATAAGACCTGATACCACTTCCTTAGAACTGAGGCCCTGCAGAATTCCCTGGTCCGGAGATGTAGAGTGTGCAGGGTGCAGCCACTTTGGAAAACAGGATGAAGATTCCCCAAATATTTAAAAGTAGGACTACACTATAATCTAGCAATCACACGACTGGATATTCACCCAAAAAGCACAAAACGACTAGTTCAAAGAGATCCATGCACCCCTATATTAACAGCAGCATTATTTACAATAGCCAAACTATGGAAAGAGTCCTTGTGTCTACTCACTTATGAATGATAAAGAAGAGATGGTGTTTGCAGAGACAGTGTAGCATTACTCGCTCATAAAAAAAGAATGAAATATTGACATTTCCAATGACTTGGATGGAGCTGGAGAAATTTATGCTAAGTGTATAGTCAGTAAAAGACTAATACCATATTATTTCACTCATATGTTGAATTTGAGAAATAAAATAAATGAGGCAATGGGGGGAAAGAAAGAGAGAAAACAAGAAACACACTCAACTACAGATAACAGACTGACGGTTATCAGGGGTGGCAGGTGGAGGTGGGTTATGTAGGTTTTGGTCTTGTTAATCATGCCCTATGTTATGTAACTGTAATTTAAATAAAAACTTAAAAAATAAATGCAAACTGAAATGGTGTTCATGCTCCTGAACTTCACAACATACCGCAGAAGGATTTTTCCATTAAACAAAGCTTATATTATTAAGGGATTTACTAATTACTACATCTGTGAAACTGAATGATTAACAAGCTACCAAGATCCAAATTCCTGAACTCCTATTGCTATAAAGTGACTCATACTGGGAAACATCACTAATACTTAGATTTTTAAGTTTTGTTTGTTTGTTTGTTTGTTTGTTTTTAGAGATTTCTTATTTGTTTGACAGAGAGATAGAGAGAGTAGAAGTAAGCAGAGCGGCAGGCAGAGGGAGAGAGAGAAGCAGGCTCTCTGTCGAGCAGGGAGCCCGATGGGGACTTGATCTCAGGACCCTGTAATCATGACCTGAGCCAAAGGTGGAAACTTAACCACTGAGCCGCCCAGGTGCCCCGATTTTTAAGGTGTTATAGCTTGTTTTATAGGGTTGGGGAGTCACTTGCCTATTTTTAAATTTTGCATCTTGACTATTCATTTGCTTTATTTTAATTTTTACATGGTTGGACTTCTGTTTATGTCCTTCCTACATAAGAGTGTGACAGAAGAAAAGAACAACACAACTGGTAAACATTAACATACTTTATGTATCTCAACTCTACTCAATTAAACCAGTAACCCCAGGAAGCTCTTGGAAAGGTGTGGATGACATCCTATGAGGGCCAAGACTAAGGTCCAGTTCTGAGTCCCTGATCATGGAAGGGCTGGTCCACATGTCAGGTGTGGTGGAAGAAATGAGACTCTGTTGGAGATGCTTCAGTGTGAAATCATATGGTGTATATGCTTGTCACCATTGTATTTTACATTTCATAAAAATTTAAGATTCTACATATATATGGTGTGTTTTTTCTAACATAAAACAATTAAAAGCAGGTATTTTTAACAGCTAACATAGAAAATCTGTGCTCATATATTTAGTGGATATTTTTAAAGTTTCAGAATAATTTGAATAGTTTCTATAATATAGGTTGAATGAGAGAAATTATGTCTCAAACGTAATAATCATTGGGCTCTAGAGTAATGAGACTCAAATTTTTGCATTTATCCATATGATTACTGACTGGTTGTGGACATTAATTAATTAAAACAGTCATGCACCATATAGGTTGGCATTTCCTAACTCATCTGTGCCCACACCTCACTGGCAGCTGTCCAAACACCTTGCATCCCACATTCTTCCCAAGTGTGGTCGTCCTGAGCTCCTGGGCCAGGCTGGTTCACAGCGGTGCATCTGAGAACTCAGGGAGCATGGACAAGTGTCAGCTGGCCTTCCCTTGCACCTCATATTCCTCTGAAGGTTACAATCCCAAGATTGAGGATGCATGTTTATGATGTGTTGTTTCCCTGGTCTGCACCTGCTGACACCACTCATGTATTCCAGTACCAGCTTCTTTTTTCTTATGTTTTTATTTTTGTGTGTGTGACTAACATTTTTATTTATTTATTTAATTTATTTTCAGTGTTCCAGAATTCATTTCTTTATGCACCACACCCAATGCTCCATGCAATACGTGCCCTCCACAATACCCACCACCAGGCTCACCCAACCTCCCACCCACCTACCCCCTTATTTTGAATTTAATTTTTATTAGTTACCAAACAGTGTAATATTGGTTTCTGGAGTATAATGCACTGAATCATCCTTACATACAACACCTAGTGTTCATAAAAACCAGCGCCTTCTTTCATGCTCATCATCCATCTCCCCAATCCTCACTCCTCTCCCTCCATCAACCTGTGGTTTGTTCTCTATTACTGAGAGTCACTTATGATTGTTTCCCTCGCTCCTTTCTTTCTTCTCCCACTTCCCTTATGTTCATCTGTTTTCATTTATAAATCCCACATATGAGTAATAAATGGGAGAAGATATTTGCAAAAGTCGTATCTGATAAAGTTTTTTATCCATAACCTATAAAGATTTTACCACACACAACACTCAAATAATGCAGTTAAGAAATTGACAGATGAAAAGAATAAACGTTTATCCAAAGAAGACATCCATATGATTATCAGATACATGAAAAGATGCTCAATGTCAGTCATCATCAGGAAAGCCCAAATCAAAACCATGGAAAGATGTCACCTCATACCTGTCAGAATGACTGAAATCCAATACCTGCTGAAGAGAATTCTCAGACCAATTGCAATTTCATTAGTTATTCACATCAGATATAATTGGAAACATATAGAGACATGGTTTTTAGGAGTACTCCCCTCAGGACAAGCAATTGACCTTCACCTTACTGAGATAGGGGACATTTCCCATACAATAGAACCTATGAACTTATACTCTCTGGAGGGAAAAACTCAGCAGTTTGCGGGCACCTGATAGATCGTAGGGACTTGATTCAAGATTCTGCTCACCTCTGAATACAACAAATAGAGCAGAATATTGTAGCCAATGAGCAGAGTGAGGAGCTCAAGTATAGAAAGTAAGTATGAGGAGATATCCCTTCAACAGGAAAATCTGTAGTAGTTATGCTGAAAGGGTAACTCCTCACATGTTGGATAAATCGGAAAAGGAGAAGAGGAGTCCCTGTATCTCTGCAAGGATTTGTGACACCTGCTGGTGCACTGGGACAATCAGGGTGCACTCACAATCCCTGTGACTCAAGAACCACGCAGCTCATGATCCAGCACAAGAGGTGGAAGGGGCCTGGTCTCTTCTCAAGGTTTTCCAGCTAAATGCTCTCTTAACTTCTCCCAGACAGAAACACAGTAAAGAGCTTGTAAATCTGTGGAAATATGGAAGAGTCCTCCATTTTTTGAATAAACCAGCAAAATGACAAAATCCAAAATGCCAAGGGTGAAGCATTGGGATAAATATAATTGATATCACCATGGCAATAAATATGAGTGTAGAAGTACAATGATCTCCATTTCAGAAATGAAGAATTGTCTTTAACTAACAGCATCCTTTCTGATCTGAGGTGTTCTGGTGTTAATTGTTTAACTAATAATTCCATTCTTATATCTTTATTGAAGATTTCCATTGATGTGTACCGAGAGATCAGGCGAAATTGCCCCTTGTGGTTGTTGATAACCCAGTGTCTCCAGCCCAGACACAAACCTCACTGTAGGAGGGGATCTGGACCACGAGGGGGTGCACACCACTCACCAGTTCTGTCCTTAAGACCCAGGAGCAGATGCAGATGGTGGTTATGGGTAGGTTTCATGTCAGGATCTGGCGATTTCTCTCCGGAGAACACTTTCCCTCAGGGACCCTCTGCATACATGATTCTGTGCTTACCTGTTCTCTCTCTGACTTTGAAAATTTGTTCTAATAGGAAAACAATTATACTAAAATGCACAAAATACAGAGTCACTCACGTTTATTGCTGTCCCTAAATACCAATGAATCACAAATAAACTGGTGATCTCAAATGAGCCTTTACAGGAATCCCGGCTGCTCTTACTCTGCATCACAGGTCCACCCAACTCAACGTGCAAACTTGATAGAAGCAGCATAAAGTGCACGCTGGACAGGAGGCCATAGAGGCATCAACCATCCAAAGTAAAAGAAGAAAGTGTCTTTTGGGGGGCACAATCACTGTATTAAACAAAGCTCAGAACATCATTGTAACTGGCAAAATCAGAAAACTGTTAAACCCCCACCAGACGTGTTGTGGATGTGGAGCCTTAACATTAAACACACAGACACACACAGACACAGACACACACACACAGACACATGCACACACACTTATGCAAGAGTACAAATCCTTCATCACTTTCCTCTAATTTTTCTGTAGCAAAAGTGGTCCTAAGACATAAATACACAGCACACAGGAAGATCTCAAGAAGCAAGAAAAATCTAAAAGACACCGCCTAACATTACACCTGAAGGAGCTAGGGAAAGTACAATGACTGAAGCCTAAATACAGCAGAAGGAAAGAAATACTAAAGAATAGAGCAGAAATAAAAGATATAAAAACCAAAAAACAACAGAACAGATTAAAAAAACCAAAGCCCTGTTCTTTGGAAAAAAATAAAATGAAATTGAGAAACTTCTGCCTGCATTTATCAAAAAGAAAAGAGAAAGCCCCAAATAAATAAAATCAGAAATCAAAATGTTTCTCTGTGGAACAAACAGGGAATTGGAGGGGTGAGGGTCAGGGGATAGGGTAACGTGGGGATGGGGGATAAGGAGGGCACATGCTGGAAGGAGCAGTGGTAGTTACACGCAAATAATGAATTGTTGAACACTACATCAAAAATGAGTGATGTAAATATGGTGGTAACTGAACATAATTTAAAAAGGAATTTAAGCAGCTAATGTTGTGAGAATGAATAAATAAATAAAGCTAGAATTCTAGGAAGAACACTCCCCAATCCAAATCCCAAAATCATACTCAAAATTTTGTTTTAAATTAGGAGTGGCTGGGGGCAGGGTGGTAACTGTCTGATGGGGATTAAGGAGGACATTTAATGGAAAGAGCACTAAGTGTTACACGCAACTGATGAATCAATAAATTCTACGTCTGAGACCAGTAATGCACTGTGTTAAATGAACTGAATTTAAATAAGAAAAATTAAAACATAAAATAAGAAATCAGTCTGATCGAGTGTGTCATTAAAAGTCCTTGTTTTGAAAAATGCCAGGGAATTTTGATCAGGATGGCACGAAAAGTATAGATAGCTCTGGGCAGTATAGATATTTTAACAATGTTTATTCTTCCAATCCATGAGCATGGGATGTTTTTCATCATTTTGTGCTTGAACAAACAATCCTAAAATTTGTATGGAACCAGAAAACACCGGAATTGCTACAGAAATGTTGAAAAAGAAAAACCACACTGCAGGCATCACGTTGCCTGATTTCAAACTTTACTACAAAGCTGTTGTCACAAAGGCAGCATGGTGGTTGTATATAAAAAGACACATATACCAGTGGAACAGAGTAGAGAGCCCATATATGTACCCACGAATCTATGGTCAACTAATCTTCGACAGTGCAGGAAAAATATAGAGAGGATAAAAGATAGTCTCTTCAATAAATGGTGCTGGAAAAATTGGACAGCTATGTGTAGAATAATGACACTTGACCATTCTCTTACCCCACACACAGAGATAAACGTGAAATGAATAAAAGACCTCAACGTGAGGCAGGAATCTATCAGAATCCTAGAGGAGAACATAGGCAGTAACCTCCTCGACAATGCCCACAGCAACTTCTCTCATGACATGTATCCAAAGGCAAAGGAAACAAAGGTAAAAATGAACTTTTGGGACTTCATCAAGATCAAAAGGTTCTGTACAGGAAAGTAAACAATCAACAAAACACTGAGGCTACCCATGGAATGGGAGAAGATACTCACAATAGACTGTACAAAGGGCTGATAGCCAGGATCTATAAAGAACTCCTCACACTCAACACACACAAAACAGATAATCATGTCAAAAAAGGGCAGAAAACATGAACAGACACTTCTCCAAAGAAGACATTCAAATGGCTAACAGACTCATGAAAAAATGTTCATCATCATTAGCCATCAGGGACATTCAAATTAAAACCACATTGAGATACCACCTCACACCAGTTAGAATGGCCAAAATTAACAAGACAGTAAGCAACAAGTGTTGGAGAGGATGTGGAGAAAAGGGAACCATCTTACACCGTTGGTGGGAATGCAAGTTGGTGCAGCCACTTTGGAGAACAGTGTGGAGATTCCTTAAGAAATTCAAAATAGTGCTTCCCTATGACCATACAACTGCACTACTTTTATTTACCCCAAAGATACAAATGTAGTGAAAAGAAGGGCCATCAGTACTCCAATGTTCATAGTAGCAATGGCAACAGTCGCCAAACTGTGGAAAGAGACAAGATCCCCTTCAACAGATGAATGGATAAAGAATATGTGGTCCATATATAAAATGGAGTATTATGCCTCCATCAGAAAGGATGAGAATCCTTTTGTATCAACATGGACGGGACTGGAGGAGATTATGCTGAGTGTAATAAGTCAAGCAGAGTCAATTATCATATGGCTTCACTTAATTGCGGAGCATAAGGAATATCACAGAGGACATTAGGACAAGGAAAGGAAAAGTGAATTGGGGGAACTTAGAGGGGGGGATGAACCATGAGAGATGGTGGACTCTGAGAAATAAACAGGGTTTTGGAGGGGAGAGTGTGGTGGGTTTGATGAGCCTGGTGGAGGGTATTATGGAGGGCACGTAGTGGTTGGAGCACTGGATGTGGAGCATAAACAATGAATTCTGGAACATTAAAATAAATTTTTTAAAAATTTATTTGACAGAGAGAGAGATCACAAGTAGGCAGACAGGCAAGCAGGGGGGGGGGCGCAGAAGGAAGCAGAGTACCCGCTGAGCAGGGAGTCCCCCGCGGGGATTGATCCCAGGATCCCGAACCAGGACCCAAGCCGAAGGCAGAGGCTCAACCCACTGAGCCACCAAGGCGCCCCTAAAAAGAATTTTTTTAAAAAGTGGAAATATTTTGCTCTATGTCATCTTTGGAAAGCTGCCCATCATAAAAAAGAAACCATAATAAATATCATGGTATTGTCAAGTATTTGATTCAGCAATAGAAACCCTAGAAATAAAGGTACATTTCATACAATTATAAAATTATATATTCTAGAAGACTAAAGCTAGTGTAAGGTAACATGAAGATCAATAGTAATGTGGGGACAGAGTGAAGAAGGAATGAGGAAGGAAGAATTGCAAAGAAAATACAGGAAATTTTGTGGAAAAATGATATGCTTGCTTTGGGTAATGCTAATTCTTACATGAGGGTTTACCATATCACACTCTCTGCTAGTGGGCAGGCATCCTGTGTCAAGTACACGCATCACAGCTATTGCAGATAATCCCAGAGACTTGGGAGGAACGTAGAGATAGTGAAATGTTAGAGACTTGAAAATAGAACTTCACAAACACTAATTCTCTCTATTTTTACAGAAAATCTAAAAGAAGCAAAATCATCTTGTCCCCATCACAGCAGGGGTTCCACCTTCCTCATGAACCTGCCCACTCTGTCCTGCAGGTGATTCAGAGGACAGGAGGTCTGGAAGGGAGAAGCCCAGGCCAATTCCTGGGGATCGCACCCCACACATGCTCTTGGACACCTCATAACCTCTATAATTCTGGGTGTATGCTCAAAACTCTTTATAGCATAACATGAAACAAACCCCAAGGTTTGGGTGAATGTGTAAAAAGAGCACTATAGGCCAAGTGTGTACTCTGGAAAATCGTATAATAAATAAAATCATTTTTACCAAATCCTGTCAATGCCACAAAGTCGCAGCAGTCACACCTGGTCTGGTCACTGCCCTCTCCATCAGCTTAGACCCGAAGCTGGATATATAGTCAGAGGACATGCGAATAGGGCCTCCCTAGGTGGATTTAAACAGCCCAGTCTGGACCCTACATCTGGGAGAGGAGACCAGCAACGGTATTTCCAGGTGTTCCCATTCACTAATCAGGAAAGAATAGAGAAAACTCACCATGGAGTTTGTGCTTGGTTGGGTTTTCCTTGTTACTCTTTTAAAAGGTAGTTGACAGAGAATAAGGGATCTTGAGTGTGAGAGTGGATACGAGTGAGAGAAACAGTGGGTGTGTGACAGTTTCCTGACCAGGATGTCTTGTGTCTGCAGATGTACAGTGTGAGGTGCAGCTGGTGGTCTGGGGGAGACCTGGTGAAGCCTGGGGGGTCCCTGAGACTCTCCTTTGCAGCCTCTGGATTCACTTTCAGCAGCTACTATATGAGTTGGGTCCGCCAGGCTCCAGGGAAGGGCTGCAGTGGGTCGCAGATATTAGCAATGATGAAAGTGGCACAAGCTATGTAGACGCTGTGAAGGGCCGATTCACCATCTCCAGAGACAACGGCAAGAACACGCTGTATCTGCAGATGAACAGCCTGAGAGCCGAGGACACAGCCATGTATTACTGTGCAACAGACACAGTGAGAGGACATCAGTGTGAGGCCAGACACAAACCTCACTGTAGGACGTGATCTGGACCACCAGGGGGTGCACACCACTCACCAGTTCTGTCTTTGAGCCCCAGGAGCAGGTGCAGCTGGAGGATATAAGCAGGATTCCTGTCAGGGTCTATGGTCTTCATGCCTGCGAGGATTTTCCCAAATGGAGCCTTCTGGACACATGATTCTGTGATTCCTCTTCAGTCTCTGACTTAGAAATTAGGGACAACAGAAGCTTTTGATCTTGATGAAGTCCCAAAAGTTAATTTATGCTTTTGTTTCCTTGCCTTTGGTGACATATCTTGAAAGAAGTT
>PISX010022534.1:0-31503 GCA_004024625.1 Mellivora capensis
TTTCTGACATTACTATTGTAATTGTTTGGGGGCACTACAAACCACACCCATATAAAAGACAGCAAACTTAATTGACAAATGTTGTGTGTGTTCTGACTGCACCACTAACCAGTCATTTCCCCATATTTCTCCCTCTCTTCATGCCTTCTTATTCCCTGAGACCCAATAATACTGAAATTAGGCCAATTAGTAACCCACCAATGGCCTCTCAAAGTTCAAGTGAAAGGAAGAGTCATGTGTCTCTCACTTTAAAACAGAAGCTAGAAATGATTAAGTTTGATAAGGAAGACATATCAAAAGACAGGATATGCTGAAAGCCAGCCCTCTTTCATCAAATACCAACACCTAGTATTATTACAAGAAGAGGTAAAGTTGGACACAGAGAGAAATAGAGAAGGCAGCCATATGAAGGCAGAAGCAGGGACTGGAGCTCTGCTGCTATAAGCCATGGAACACTGAAGTTTAGAAACTGGAGACAGGGAAAAAAAAAAAAAAGAAAGAAAGAAAGATCCTCTCCTAAATCCTTCAGAGGAAGAACAGCTCTGCCAACACTTTGATTTAAGACTTCTAGTCTCCAGAATTTAAGAAGATAAAACCCTATTTTGTTTTGTTTTTTAAGCCACCGTATTTGTTGTACTTTGTTAAATCAACCCTAGGAAACTGAAGTCCCAGGTAATGGTTAAGAAATTGAGAGAGCAACCTCTGTTCATTAACATTTTCCAGTCCCCCGGCAACCTGGCTGAAGCCACATGCCCTTAGATTCCTAGGACATCTTCCTGAATCCTTATAATAATATGTTTTCACATGAATAAATTCAAGTAGGCCTCTGCTTCCTGCAGCCAAAAGAAACTAAAGGGAACATAAATGGCAACACAAGAAGCAAGCCTATATTTCCAACTCCAGCAGTGCCAATGATCATATCTCCCGTGACTAGTACCCTATTAAAAATAGAAAGTATTCAGAAGATGAAGGTGGCTCCAGAGGTGATGGAAGAAAGAAATTTCCTTATGGCAAGGGAGTAAGCAAAACCCCTAAATATAGTCCAAGTGTACATTTTCACTGCTGAGGGAAAAAGTGTTTCTAAGAAACAAGACATTCATACATCAATAAAGAAATGCTTTACTTTTGTTTCTCTGTCTTCTACAAAAACAAAACAAACAAACAAACAAAAAACTGATTACTGGGGTGCCTGGGTGGTTCAGTGGGTTAAAGCCTCTGCCTTCAGCTCAGGTCATGATCCCAGGATCCTGGGATCAAGCCCCACATCGGGCTTTCTGCTCAGCAAGGAGCCTGCTTCCCCCCCACTCTCTCTGCCTGCCTCTCTGCCTACTTGTGATCTCTGTCTATCAAATAAATAAATAAAATCTTTTTTAAAAAACTGGTTACTGATGACAAATTGAGTCTGGGTTTGTGCTCTGGTAATAGACAATTCTATCATAATCCACTGCCTAGTATGGATAAGATGAATGTGTGAATCCACATGTATTGGACACTAAGATGATTAATTTTATGTGTCAACTTGGATAAGCCATGGTCCTGGATATTTGGTCAAAAATTATTCTAAATATTCCTGTGAGAGTATTTTTGGATGAGATTTAACATTTAAATCAGCGGACTTTGGGCAAAGCAGATTGCCTCCCATACTAAGGGTGGGCCTCATCTAATCAGTTGAAGGCCTACATGGAATAAGACTGACCTCCCCTGAGCCAAAGGGAATTCTGCCAGTTTACAGCCCTCAGATATGAACTGCAATATTGGCTCTTTCCTGGGTCTCCAGCCTACTGGCTTACACTGCAAATTTTATATTTGCTGACCTCCATAATAATATTAGCCAATTCCTTAAAATAAATCTTTTTCTCTCTCTCTCTGGAGAACTTGACTAATATAGGCCCCTTCTATGTACAAGTCACTTTCACGTAAAATTCACTAATTCATATTTTAACAAATATTAAATGAGCACCTACTATGTGCTGGACATTGTTCTAGGTATTTAGTGTTTATAAGAAAGAAAAAAAAAAAAACAAAGTCCCTGCCCTCCAGAAACATTTGACTCAGCTCTGTAGTCGCTAAGTGGCCAAGCTGGGCTGACAAAACCAGCCCTGTGACTCCAAACCTTGAAGTCCCTTGACTATTCACTGCTTCTCTCGGATGACTGGAACAAAAGAAATCCATAGACCTATTTCCAGATTTCATTTCAAACCTCCCTTTAACTTCATCCATGATAGAACTTCTGAAGGATTTGTTAATAAATATTCCTTGTCCTTGACTTCATTTGTGGTCAGGGAAAAGGGAGAATGATACAAATATCATACAAGACACCAGTCTGCTGTGACTGGGTCCATCAGCCCCAGAAACTATGTGTGATTAGTACCTACTACCATCAAACAACAATAATCCATAAAGAGATAGAAGAATTTAAAACAGACACTCTTAAGAGCTATGACAACTTCTCAATCAACTTATGGTTTTCAATTCTAGTAATTCTCCTGTGCCACATTTAATCACTGTCCTGTCACTGTTTGGGGCTCAACACAAAGATAACCACAAAAACCATAACCAGAGAATTCAACTAGCTATGCTATTTTTTTTTTTCATTTTCAGTGGTTTACCACAGAAACGAAGGTTCCTTTCCAGTCAAAAATCAACCTCTTAGAGATTAAAAAAACTCTATTCAAGAGAAAACCTGTTAAAGCAAGTGCAAAAAAAATAAGTTATTTTACCCCAGGTTTCATCTTGGTGGTATTCCAAGAAACTTTATCCTACAAATCTTATGAATTAATATTGGTCAGAGCCTCTTAAGCCTTCAGGGAAGCGATTAGAAACTTCTGAAATCCCATCTCTTCCATAAAGCCTCTCTTACACACAAATCCGCTCATATCTTGGGCAGACATAACTGAAATATGCTACAGGGCAAAGTATGGACTCTGCTGTGTGCCCATAAAAAGGTACTGACCAACAACATATAAGGAACATCTTTCCCACTGATTTCTTCTTTTAAACTTTTGTTCTTTCAAAATCTAAATTATATTTTAGCTCCTAACAGACTCTTCCTCTGACAACTCTAACTCAAACATAATCTTTATTCTCTCCAAACACTAATCTACAACCTTGTTTGCGTGACTTACTCTGGCTATTAATTATGTTTGTTTGTGGAGGCCCTAGAATGGAAATCCAAGCTGTGTGTGGCCACAGAGCATTTCAGTAGGGCTTATGGGATTTGCCCGGCCTGGGATCTAGATAGATGACTGAGTGGCTGAGAAACTTTAGGTGAAGACATTCATGCCAAGAGAAGAGAGAACTGAAGTGCATACATGTGGCTCAAGATTATCGGGTTCTTAGGGAAGAGATGATTACATTTTGGTGTCTGACCCTCAAATTATTCACAGCATAGTCTTCAAGGATGAGTTCCTGAGTCAGGAGGTGGGGAACGGGACTGCAATTAACATGAAATTAAAATGTGATAGCTCTGTTCTCTGGTAAGAAACCTGGTGGGGAGACAGTAGTGCACTGCAGCAGAGAGTAACAAAAATGGACAAAAGACATTTCCTTCAGACCAGGAACACGTCATTAAGAGTGCCCAGCTAGAAACAACAGAGGATAGACTGCCAGGCACCCTCCGGTATGGGGCACTGTCCAGGTGGGGAACTCGGGCTAGCAGAAATCTTCTGTGCTATGATCTAACACAAGCTCAGCAAGGTGGAACACCAAGCTGTCATGACATACAGATGGAATTACAAGAGACAGCATGCGTGAGAAATCCTTCAGCAATCCAAGAGCCTGTAAGAATGTCAGAGCGACAGAAACTTCCTCAAAGGCACAGCACTGGAAGAAGGAAGGTAAAGAAGCCAGACAGAATACTTTTGCTTTCCAATGCTGCTACCCTCTTGGCCAGCTCGGGTTGGCATATTTCTTCTTCTGTATTTGTATTTAATATATTAAGTACATTCTTTAACTGCAAGTTCCCTGCAGGTATATACTATACTATGTATGGGCTTTTAGCACCCCCTATTCTGCACAGTCCTGTCTATGGAAAACACTTGCTCATGTCCTTATTATTGGTTAAATTGAATTAAGAAATGCTTTCTTATTATAATAGTAAGAACGGCTGAGTTCTCCCTGCTTCTCTGGCTCAAATATGAGCTTTCACTGGTATTGCTTTTGCATGCAGAGGATGTGTAAGATTTGAAGAAAATAAGCAACTGGCAGAAAATTAATAGAGCGGACAAAGCTGAGGGAAATTAGTCGGGCATCTTATGCAAAGCCTGTATTTTGGCTGAGGTTCAACTCCATTTACTTTTTTTTTTCTCTTATTCATCTGGACTAAGATGTGTGTTCTCTCATTTCAAGAGTAAGAAACCAACAGCAAATGGAGGGATTGTTTGAGTCACGGCAAATATCTTTTCTAAAGAAGATTATATATGTCACATACAAATTAGATTGGAAGGGAAAAGTGAAGGGCAGGGGATTAGGAATCATGCCACGAAATTGAAGAAAGAAAAGATGAATTAAATAATGTGGAAGAGGGTAGTTAAATACCGAATCCATAATTCCTGAGCAGTCTTACTTACATTTCACATTCTTGACGTTATTAATTGGAAGATATCAACACCTGGGTGGGGCATGAAAGGCAAGACCACAATATTTTAAAACAAAGTTGTGACACAAGAGGAAATGTGCTATGCCTCCTGAAAATGCATTTAATCTGATTTAGTTTGGAAGCCTTGAGCAAAGGAAAACGCTAGTACTTTTTAAAGCAGGGCTGGTAAATTATAGCTCACAGGCCAAATTTGGCCCACCACCTGTTTCTGTACGGCCCACAAACCTGGGTATGATTTTGACATTTTTTAATGGCTGGGGGAAAAAAATCAAAAGAAGAAGAATGTTTCATGACACAGGATGCTATGTCAAATTCAAATTACAGTGCCCATGAATAAAACTTTACAGGAACACAGTTCCGTGTACTCACTTACATATTACCTATGGATTTTTTTGTGCTCCTGACAGCAGAGTGGAGTAATTGTGACATGAGACCGTAGTACTCACGAAGCCAAAAATATTCGGTATCTGGCCCTTTATAGAAAATTGGCCTCTTCTTATTTTAGAGAACGCAGTTGGATAGTAAGCTTGCTTGCTTTTCATCTTTAACATAAGGAGGGTTTTATCCGTCCATATTTTCACTGAATGGCAGTGGAGCAGGTGCAGGGAGGACTTATTCCCCTGGACCCATAGCATATGGGTCTAAGTTACAGTCGTACCTGCTGCTCTGTGTGTCTTTGCCCTTTGAAAGAAAACTCAGTCCCCTTAAAGTATAAGGAGATGATTTTATTTTTTAATAAAAATATTTCTCTTAAGCCTACTGGGTAGACAAATTTCTATTTCCCATGTCATCATGTTTCTTCTTTCTTCAAATGCTATCAAAGGACGTGGTTTATTTTGCTACATCTCACATACAACCAGGCTGTAAAACAGAGCTGCCCCACCACTCTTGTGTGTTTTTGTTTTTTAAGATTTATTTATTTGAGAGAAAGAGCGCACAGAAGGAGGAGGAGAGGCAGAAGCAGACTCTCCACTGACCAGAGAGCCCGATGCAGGGCTCCATCCCAGGACCCTGAGATCATGCCTGAGCCTAAGGCAGACCCGTAACTGACTGAGCCAGCCAGGCGCCCCACCACTCTGTTTTATGACATATTTTGTGCCATTACTTTGGAAATACAACTACAACAGCTTTATGGAACTCAACAGACCATCAGAACAAGAGATTTGACATGGATGTGGATCATAAGGTGGATTAGTAAAATAAACAGAACATGGAGTAAAACACTGATATTCTTTTAATATTTGCCCATGTTTCAATATCCACATTTTCCTTCCAAAGCCCATATATTTTTACTGAATTTAATATAATAGCCTCATACTTTTAAAAGCTGTCTGTATATAATTAAGAAAATCTTTCTACTACTCTTGCCCCCTCAACATAATGGAGTTTTCATGTAATGTTCATCCTTGGTTGTGTTTTGCTTCCTACAAGCTCCTTTTATTACTTATCAACTTTGGTATTTTCAGTGAGCTTTCTTTTTTTTCTCCTGTAAAGCTCAAATAACAATAAATATTAATGATAATTGTTGCTCCTGGCACCATTTACCTCATTCAAAACAAACACCCAGTTGTACGTCTTAAAATTCAGGCCCCCAAACAAAGACTGCAGAGTTTCAGAATTCTTTATTAAATGAAAAAGGTTTTAAACTCTCTTGAGGAGGGACTGTAATATTGAGCTAGATATCCAGTCTTCCCACATCTGAATCCCAAATATCCAGATTATTAAAATACAGAGGTGAAAAGCTATATAAAGCTCTTACTGGTTGTTTTTTTGGCTACAGCTGACAGAGATTTCTTTAATTTTAATTTACCATGAGCATTGCTAAGAAAACTAACATTAATTTGTTTTTAATTTGAGTGGGGTAATAATGTAACACAATGTTACATCAGTTTCAGGTGTACAACATAGTGATGCAACTTCTCTATACATTATAAAATGCTCACCACAAGTGTAACTACCATCTGTCACCATGTGACACTGTTACAATATCTTGGACTATATTCCCTATGCTGTGCCTTTTATTCTCATGGTTTATTCATTCCATAACCAGAAAGCTGTATTTCCCACTCTCCTTTACCCATTTCGCTCATCCCTGACTCCCTCCCCTCTGGCAACTACCAAGAGTTCTCTGTATTTTTAGGTCAGATTTTGCTTTTTGTCTGTTTATTCACCTGGATTTTTAGACTCTATATATGAGAGAAATCATAAGGTATTTGTCTTTCTCAGTCTGACTTATTTCACTTAGCATAATACCCTCTAGGTCCATCCATGTTGTCATAAATGGCATAATCGCATCCTTTTTATGGCTACATAATATTCCTGTGTGTGTGTGTCTGTGTGTCTGTGTCCACATCGTCCTTAGCCACTCATCTACCAATGACACTTGCTTTGCTTCTGTACCTTAACTGTCATAAATGACGCCGCAATAAACATAGGAGTGCGTGTATCCTTTTGAATCAGTGTTTTTGTGCTCTTTGCTTTAAATACCCAGTAGTAGAATTATTGAATCATCTGGTATTTTTGTTCTTAATCTTTGGAGAAACCTGCATACTATTTTCCCCAGTGGCCGTACCAGTTTATACTGCCACTAGTAGCATATAAGGGTTTTTGTCCACATCCTCACCAACATGTGTTCGTTCCTGCCTTTTTTGATTTTAGCCATTCTGACAAGTATAAGGTGCTATACCATTGTGGTTTTGGTTTGCATTTCCTTGATAATTAGTGATGTTAAGCATCTTTTCATGTGCCTGTTGGCCATCTGTATGTTTTCTTTGGAAAAATACCCATTTTGATCCTCTGCCCATTTAAGAAGAATTAACTTTAATAAAGTTAATAAAGTTTGATACAGTGCCTAGTATACAAAAGGTACTCAATATGCATTTTTTGAGTGAAGAGTAGTAATTATAATAAATTCTTATGTAGTAGTATTTTCTCTTCCCAAAGTATTTTTCCATTTTCACACTTAACCTATCTCTAAGAGATAGTCAAAGATAATACCTGTCAGACCTTCATCAAAGACCCAAGGGCTGTTTAATTAGACAGAATCCGGTGAATATTAGAAGCTACAACTCCAAATTTCCAGTCAAAGAGTAGACTTGAATTTGCCCATTATCTACGGAGGAAAAGAAGATGGACTTTCTAGAAGAGATCTGGATCCACGAGGCTACCAAATGCCCCAAAGTAACCATTTCTATTCTAGGGACGCTAAAAACCATATGAACAGATTAATGCAACTGACGGGAAACTAGCAATATTACAAGTCACCACAGGATATTAATCATGAACCATTATCAGAAATAAAGGTAGCCATGATTTCCCAGCCATGATTCACACATACCCCTGCTTCTTAGACAAGAATATACTCAACCACAGTTTTGGAAAGTGCAGCTCCCTGTATAAAGTCTTCTTGCTTCACAGGTCATAGGCCGCTGGTCTAGGGAAGGATATCTGACTCAAAATAGACTTTTTATATTCATTCAGCTGTGATGAAGAAGGACACTGAGTGCAGTGACCATCTGGCTTTGGTTTTGGGGGGCTTCCCAGAATCTAAATCCCCTTTTTAGGTTTGAGAAACTTCCCACCATAGGAGACACGGTGGGAGGAATAGCCTCCTTTTGAGGAAAGCACCTGACACTGGCTTTCCCAGCCTCTTTTGCAGGCAAGGAACTGGCCCATGACCTGGGTTTGGCCAGCACTGGACAGTGTGGAAGCTGGTGATGCCCAGACGCAGGAGCGCTAGTGAATCCAAGTTCAGAAGGAACAGCCGAGAGTGCAGCACCAACAGAATCCAAGAGCCTCCAGCATCAGGGGGCCGAGGATAAGTCAGGTCTAGTTCATCAGCAGCGAACTTCCCATGGGACCAGTTCCGTGGCACATCTGTGGCTGTGGTTCCAGCTCTGGAGTCTTTTTTTTCCTGCCCATGCTCCATCCCTTCCAAACATTTCTGCGTGCTACATAATATCCTCCAGTAAGTTCCTTTCCTGCTTAAATTTGTCATGGTAGTTTCTGCTGCTTACAACAAAGAAGAGGGACTGATATACAGAGTCCAGGTCAGTGGACTGCCAGCTTGAGACCACAAGACAGAGTAAACCGGAGATGTGACGATGCTGTCGGAGGCAGCCACGACAAGCCATATGAGAGCAGAAGACAAGACCACAGATCACCAAGAAAAGCAGACACCAATTACTATGAGGCTCTGGGAAAATGAAAGTCAAAGAGAGACGGAGAGAGGCAGTTTGCACCCTATCTCCAAGTCCCAGTCCCACAAAAACAGGCCAGACTTCATTTCCCACCTGGATTACTTTGAAACTCCCTGTTGTATCCTTGAAATGAATCCCTCCTTTTCTTAAAAAAGAATTTTATTCCTTGCAATTAGATGTGTCCTGATTAAGTCAGCCAGATAAAACAGCACATCATAATAATCTGGGGACATGCAAAACAGGACGACTGGGACCCAGCGGGACTTAGGGGACAAGCCACGAGAAGACTCTCGCTACCTTTCTTCTCATAATGGAGAGTGATGACTCTGCCTTCAGTTCAAGGCTGCTACAGGTATCGGGCGCATGACTGATGTTCTGAAACTTAGAAATCATCAAGTTATTGATCCCACCCAGTACATAAAAAAATTCACTAGGTCATGTCTATACACTCCCCAAACAGAACAGAGAAAGATTTAGCTAGAAAGTTAACTGTAAGCTGAGGGCTGAGAGAGCTCCCCCTCAAAAGGAAAACAGCTATAATATCGCATAAGGACCATCTGTCAAGATAGGGCCTGGATTACAGAGAAGATGGTGGCAAGGCCTGCCAACAGATGGGAGAATCGAAGCGAAGCCACCCTGGGAGGAACATAGCCCAGGCTTCTGGTCATCCCTTCACACATCCCAACTCCGTCATGACTATCCCCAAATGTAGACAAAACACCCGGAGCAATTCGCCCTGAGACTGCCTGCAGCTTGCAATCCTGCGGGGAATGGCACCAGAGCCCTCTCATTGCCCGAGAAACCAAAAAGTGCTCGCTTTCCTCCTGTCCCGGGGAGGGCACCAGAAGCCAGACAGGTAATCTGCTGTCCCCTCTGCCTTCTGAACCTTTTCGGTCATTTTTCATTTTTTTCATTTTTCAGGTTATGAATGGCCTTAAGCACAGCTGCCTCTTATCAAGGAAAGCTAAGGAATGATTGTTCCAGTTCTGATAATCAAAGCAAAAACACTGATGCCATGGGAAAGTCATCAGAATGACAATGACAAGACTTAACAGCTTGAGTAAAGCACAAATGGCTGTTAGACAGTTTTCTCACTGATAAGACTCTGTAGAAATATTCCACTTTGAAAATTCTGGGAAGCCGAGATTAACTGTTAAATTTTTGGAAAATCCCATCATTTCTCTGTACTATTAACATAAAAGTAGCTCTATTTACCTCAATGGTTTGTTGCAAGAATCAAATAATAACCATAAAGAGTGGTTTGAACGCTGTGTAGTACTAAATAGTCACATCATCATATGGAAGGTGCAAATATTTGTAGACATTCTTATCACCACTGATACCTCTATCAGGTTATCAGAATCTATAGGACCCGATCTTTGTAGACGACCGTTAAGTGAGTCTGTTTATGTCATGCACTTAGAAGAGAGCTCCACGGTCAACACTCCATAAGCATGAGATTTTTATGATGATGATGGGGTTTTTTAAGATATATTTTATTTATTCGAGAGAGAGCGACAGCACAAGCCAGGTGGGTGGGGCAGGGAAGGGGCAGAGGGTGAAGCAGGCTTCCCACTGAGCAGGGAGCCCAATGCGGGGTGCCATCCCAGGACCCTGAGATCACGACCTGAGGCGAAAGCAGATGCTCAACCAGCTGAGCCACCCAGGCGCACCTAGGAGGGTGGTTAGTGGTGGCGGTCGTTACCATGATTCTCATCACTATTTTCAGTAATGGGGTGGGGTTTTGGCTTATCTATACTACATAACTTTCTTATACTAGGAACTCAAGTGTTTGGGAACTATCACTCCCTTAATACTATCAGCTGGGATTACATTTACCAGCATTTTATACCCAAGAAGGCAGTGTCTCACTCCCAGCCCTGAGACCCAGATTCAACACAGCTGCGGCTGCCAACAGACCACGGGTTTCTGTCCTGTTTAGCTATGAGCCCTTCTCCAAGTTTGGCTTTTACATCAGCCTCTCCTAAAAGCCCCAAGGCCTTATATTTCTTTTTAACTAAAATGAAAGAAATTTTTGTTTGCAGAATTTCACGGCAGCCTTAAGACATCACAAAACCCTTATTTTGGGGGGGATCACTGTGTAACAGTTAAGTAGTATTAAAGGCAGTCAGAAAGCTTTCTCAAATCATTCTAGAATGTCTCAAAGCATAGTCTAAATACATAATAACTGATGAATTTTACAGTCCATTCTAGCCGCAAAACCAAACCATAGCACAGCCTGCTACAGGAAAAGGTCACTTTGCGGGTGTCCCGGGGCTCAGCCATTGAAATGAGCCCCAAGTTCGTTTCACCCGGTGGCAACACTAGCATTCAACTGTCACCCTCTCCTTACATTAGCATGCTGTGATTATTCCCAGCAGTGGAGCTGGGCCTCCATGGTAACGCTCTTCAGGGAGCTGGGGAAGCTCTTTAATTATTAAAATGAATAATTCTTACCAACACATTTAATTGGAAAATATTACATGTTAAAGGGGCACTAATGGAACAGCTCTGAGAACTGAGCGGTATGATAGAGGATGCTTTTTGATGTGAATTTTAGCAATACTCTCCTCATCCCATCACACCATGCATTATTTACTTGCTTTAAAAAAAAAAAAACTATCATTTCATTTCTAAGTGGAGATGGAATTATTGAACCCGCAAAAGCAAAGTTTTGAATTACTCCCATGTGTTTGAACCATTACCAACCCACAAAAATCAAATACTGTGAATTGTCACGTTATCTCTGATTGCTAGGAAATCAACCAAAAACTACTCTGAACATTATATCAGCCAGTTAAAGCAGACAGCATAGCTTTGCAGAGAGGCCTCTGCAGTATTTACTCTCTTGAGAAACAAAAATTTCATTCTGAAACTATTTGTCTAATTTCACCCTTGGATATTCTCAAACACAGCCGCCGTATTTGCCCGCTGCCGTATCAATGTGTACTTCTCTGTGTGCATTATGTATTCTCAGAGAAATGAGACTTATTCCAGAGGCAGACAGAAGAACTCAATCTTATTATTAACTTGTCACACTCAAATATAGATAATTTAAGCCCTCTGACATGTTTCCTTTAATGTTCTTAATAAAGAAAGTTTTAATCATTGGAGAAGAAAGGAGGTTTAAAAAAAAAAAAAAACCACCAGGACCAGGGTTCTCATTCAATCTCTTCATTTTGAGGTTACAAGGCTGTTTCTATGAGGGAGGAATGGAAGACACACATATTTGTCCATTGGCAAGAGGCTGTGTTAATCATCAGAAATTTCACCCTTCAGCCTGTAAGGATTTTCTTTGGAAGTAGGATCTTGCCCGTACTTGGCTTCAGGATTCCAAGAACTCATTTGAAGAAAAAGAAAAAAAAGACTAAAAAAAACTACTTTGGTTCAGGGACCCTAGTTAGAGCTTTTTGTACATTCGGTTTAATCAACGTAAGATTTCACAAGGTTTGAATAACGATACACATCTCACACGCTGCCTACAAAAACAAGGATGCTAAACATCCTCCCAGGGTCACTGGTGCACCATCCACAGGCCCCCTGAGAGCCAGACACCCCTCATGGGAGGAGTGCAAGAGCGGCCACCACCGAGCAGTCCCCTCACCTTGCTCGCCCCACCCTCTGCCCATCAGCACGGATCTGTGGGTCCCGAAATTCATTCTCATTCCTCGGCTCCACTTCTCAGTGTCCCGCACCAGTCTGCCCCCACCGAATAGCCGTTGAAAAAAACATGACCCAGCAAGATTCTCGGATGGTACAAATAGCAAACCACACTGCTGTCTCCCAATTCCCTAGCCAGCTTTCCAGATTCTCTAGCTTTCTAAAATCACCCTTCTCATTCCACTGAATCAGTCGGACTGCCTGGTCCCCTAATGCTGGAGGAAAATCAAAGAGCTGCTTGACTGGGAAGGGGTAATTACTAACAGTGACATTTCCATTAGGAAGTTTCCTACCGAGCTGCTCTCATCTTAATACCAAATACTCATATTAATGCCCCCACAACTCAGCTCCTTACACTAATTTTTTAAATTAAAATTCTAATGATTTATAATGAAGGACTGCTCGCTGCCAGGCTGTAAAACCAAGAACTCAAGGGCACATAAATGACAACGTATGTCTACCCACCTGATCTTAACCGATTGGTTGACATCACACAATAGGCTCCTCCAGCTTTTAGTAGTTCAACAGTGCAGGCAGCATAGAAGACATGTGGACAAGTAGAGCAAGGGTTTTCAAACTTGCCTTAGTGGCAACCTTACCTTCACGTGAAATCTTACACTAAATAAGTATAACATCATTATTTAGTAACATCCGTTCATTAGCATAAATGTAATTCACAAGTTTATATGGTAAAATTTTAAGTCAGTAAATCTGTTTTATTAAAGAAAGCAGAAATCGTGATTTTTTTTTAAAGATTGTATTTATTTGAGAGAGAGCGTGCGCACAAGCAGGGGGAGCAGCAGGCAGAGGGAGAAGCAGGTTCCCCGCTGATCAGGGAGCCCAACTTGGGGCTCAATCCCAGGACCCTGGGATCATGACCTGAGCCGAAAGCAGATGCTTCATGGACTGAGCCAACCAGGTGCCCAGAAATCATGATTTAAATGAAATTATACATTAACCTCAATGCTCAATTTACTGGCATAATTTTGTTGTTTCTTCACACAGATAAGCTGTTTCTTACAGCTTATCCGATGCTCTCAAGATATTCTCCAATCAGGATGCAATCACAGAGGTTTTATTCCAAAGTCTATGGGAAATCAAGATAACCTGGCACCCAAAGTTGGTGTGTAAGCAATCCGTAATGTGTGAAAATTTGGTAATAACATACATGAGTTATTTCTTGAAGCTTGTTTGCATGTTATTCTATTACAGTTTTAATAGCTGAAATGGATTTTTAAATGGAATCTGAATCACACATTTAAAGAATCACTATAGTGGGGCCATGGAACACCAGGGCTCTGCGGAGCATAGTCAGAAAACCCCATGGCAGCAGACGTGATGGAAGTTTAGGGAGAAACAAGTGGCTAAAGAGATAAGGAAACAGTTAAATTGCAGAAGGCTGTGGTCGTTGCTCATGGCAACCTCTCCCTCTTAACTCCCTCAGCACTCATCCCAGTGCTGATATTCCGTCCTCCTCCCCTTACAGCCTGCTTCGGGGCGAGCACCCCCTCCCCTCTAGGAGATTATGTGCCACGGAAGGCACAGGATTGCTGATAGGTACCGAACTGAGTTCCTCCAAAATCCATACGTGGAAGCCCTCACTGGCTCTGTGACTGTAGTTAAGATAGGGCCTTTAAGGAGGTAATTAAATTCAATGAGGTCATAAGGGTGGGGCCCTAACTGGATAAAACTGGTGTCCTTCCGAGAAGAGGATGAGACGGGCGCAGGTGTGAGTGTCTGTCTGTCTACATACAGAGGAGAGGCCATGTGGGGATACAGCTGGAAAAGAGTTATGTACAACCCTTAGAGGAAGGCTTCCCCAGAACCCAACCTTGCTAGCATCTCCCTCTTCAACTTCTAGCCTCCAGAACTTTGAGGAAAATAAATTTCTGTTGTGTAAACCAGCTACCTCGTGGTATCTTGACATGGAACCCAAGGAAACAGGTAACAATGCTGCAACAATGATGCTAGGAAAACACTGTTCAAATGAACACAATAAAGGAAATTTCCTTTTCATCATTGTGAAGTCCCCTAAATTTGATACATTACAAAATGCTCAGTAAGATCACTGTGTGAGGGCTGTCAATATTCTTCTGCCTAAGTAAAAGCAAAAGCTTTTGGCATTCAAGCTTGACGGATGGATGTCCGAGGATCTGAAGGGATCTCAGCTTCACTGAACAGCTCTCTCTCTCCCCGCAGAGCTCCCAGCATAGGACTTTGTACACACACGTTAAATTGGGGAAAGACATCTCTGGACTTTTTGAAACTAATGCATTTAGTTTTACGTATTGCTTATCCTAGTTTCTTTTCTTCACTCATATTTTTCTCTTATACTAAGGATAGCAAAAGCTTGACATGGGTCTTGATTGCCACACAGTCAGTGCCTCGAACAACCATCAACAACTGATCCTGACCCGTTTCCCTCTAGGTTTACATGTGGCTTCAGAATCCTTCTTAACACAGTTCTTCAGGCCACCCCTGCCCATCATCAGCTAAGGAAAAGGAAAATTATTTGCCACTTCTTTTATGTCTTTTTTTAATCAGACATGGTTTTAGATCTCAGTATGTGACAGTAATTTCCAATTTTAAATTTAATTAAATCCAAATTTAATTTTAAAGGGTAGATTTAGTGGTTGATTTTCCTCTGAACTGTTGAATTCATCAACTCTAAGGACATCATTCATCCCCTGAGCTGTGCAATGCAAAGCCTTTACCCACTCACTGTATTCATATACTCATTTTGTCACTTTTAACTATTTTGAAAAAACTTACTTTTTCAGGATGTCTTTCACTACAAAAATGTTAATGACTTACCAATAAAACAACTAAATGGTTTTTCAATATTGTAAATGCCTTTAATAATTACCAAATAAAAATATTTATTTGCACTATTATTCAAATGTTATTAAAAATAACTTACAATGGGACAACCAGTTTAAGATGGTGGCCCCAGTGTAGCTTCTCCAAATTTCTCAACAAAATATCATCAGAAATAGAAAAAGATGAAACCATAATTCATTTTCAAAATCTAAGGCTGATATAACACCAAGTCTATGAGGTATTTACATTCTCCACATAGTCAATAAAAGAGATTAAAAAATAATATGGAGGGGCACCTGGGTGGCTCAGTGGTTTAAGACTCTGCCTTTGGCTCAGATCATGATCTCAGTGTCATGGGATCGAGCCCCGCATCGGGCTCTCTGCTCTGTGGAGAGCCTGCTTCCCCCCACCCCCTCTGCCTGCCTCTCTGCCTGCTTGTGATCTCTGTCTGTCAAATAAATAAATAAAATCTTTTTAAAAATAAAATTAAATTAAAAAAATAAATAATCAGATGGAAGGGGGAGCACCTGGGTGGCTCAGTCGGTTAAGTGTCCAACTCTTTATCTCAGCTCAGGTTTTGATCTTCAGGGTCATGAGATCAAGCCCCTCATTGGGCTCCATCCTGGGTGTGGAGCCTACTTAAAAAAATTTTTTTTTAAATCATATCAGTAGCAGAGGAAATCTTGAAGGCTGGGAAGCCAAGGACCAAACATATTAGTTCATCTGAGATTCAACTGTGGCATCAAAAGAGACGGAAATGATATATAAATGAACAGAATTAAGCCAAGGTCATCTGCATTTTCTCCTTCAGTGTAATTAAGTTGGGGACCAACACTACGAGGCCTTCTCCTTTTTAAATTTGTTCACAATGCACTCTTTTGAGGACAATGGCATTTTTTCTTTAGATGCTACCATAGGTGATTTCTCTCTTTTTTAAATACTTTTTTTTTTTAAAGTAATTTCTATACCGATTGTGAGGCTTGAACTCACAACCCTGAGATCAAGAGTCACACAGTCCACCAACTGAGCCAGCCAGGCACCCCAGTGGTAGGTGAGTTTTCAAAGCTCGCCCTTCCTCTGGGTCTGCCAGCTGCCTCTGTCTTACTGTGCAAGGCTTCTTCCTAGACCTTTTGTAGGTTGATTTGGGGGACAATTTGCCTGGGCTTGGAGTTGTCAGTAAGCAAGCTATGTACATGACCTGTGTCCTGCTCTCTGTCTACTCCTGCCCAGCCTCTGTCAAGATCCCTGATTTTATCCAAGAAGCAAGCCTAAGGAGGGAGTATTGTAGTATTAACTGCTCTAGGCTTTCTACTCCTTCTTTTCAGATGTGTTCAGGCCCTTCAGGCTTATGTCTTAGGGGGAGAAAGGCCATAGGAAAACAACAGAGAAATGTCATGTCTCAGCTCTTTCCATATAGAGCTCTGAAATTCTCAGCACAGGTAATAAGTTGAGAAAGAGGGGTGCCTGGGTGGCTCAGGTGGTTAAGTGACTGCCTTCGGCTCAGGTCATGATCCTGGAGTCCCGGGATCGAGTCCTGCATCGGGCTCCCTGTTGACAGGGAGTCTGCTTCTCCCTCTAACCCTCCCCCCTTCTCATGTTCTCTCTCTCTCTCATTCTCTCTCTCTCAAATAAATAAATAAAATCTTTTTTTAAAAAGTTGAGAAAGATGTTTCTGAGTCTCAAAAACTCAGTTTTAAGTACCAGGAGGAATCATTAATCTTAGTAATAATAGATGACTTAAAAAGTCAGTTCTGCAGCCCAAATTTGATTAAAAGAGCAAAGTAAAAGTAAAAAAGTGAGATCCTGCAAATGTCGCCAACAAGTGCCCACCCTCTTGAGACAGGTCTCAAGGGAAAGACAGAAAACTCCACATGGCAGAGGGGCTTGGAAAGCAGAAAGGACCTGAACTTACTTTCCAGGAGGGGGCTCCTGGGGTGGTATGAGAGAAGAGCTACAACTTTCCTGTATTCCCAAGAGGCTGCAGCAACTTGCAGACAGGAATGAGTGCAGCCCGAGGACCCTAACACTGAGGCAGGACGGAAAGTCAACCCGCAAAGATGTGAACTACCAAAGGTCAAGGGATAACTTCAATCTTCTACCCAGCAAAGGGACAGCAACCAATCACAGGGGACAGGCCCCCTCCCTGCGGTACAATCATGAGATTTAAGCCCCTAGAACTGAGAAGAGAAAATAAACTCGTTTCATGGGGGTGGGGGTGGGGGGAGAAGGTGAGAAGACCTGAATTGTCTGAACTGAAACCTGACCTAAATGAAATCAGCAGAAATGGAGTGAGATTAAGTGTCCTGCCCCTAGCACTTATAATAAAGACAAGGTGTGTTGTAAGAAACTGAGGACAGTTACCATTTGCACATCTAGGTGAGAATTCAGGACCCTTCATAAATTTGGGGGCAGGTCCGCCTAGCTCTCTGTGGCACAGGGAGACCTCCCTGTTATCCCATATTATGTTCTCTGATCTACAAACCAGAAATAGGACGTGAAAACAGTCACTTCCAACAGCCGGGGCTAACTGGGTTCTTTCCATCTGTTCCATGCCCGTCCCACCCAACAGACAGACCTCAACTGCCAGCATACACTGGACTCCCTCGGAGCCTCAGAGCTCGGCCTGAATATAGAGAGAGGGGCATGGCACCATGTGGGGTTAAGAGGGCTGCTTCTAGCTCACTGAGGACTTATTCTTTGCAAATCAAAAAAAAGATGCCTGTTACGCCAGGAGCTCTGGTGCAGTAAACAGCCTGCCCAAATGTACACAGTGGCTCTTGGTTGGCAAATGAGAAACTTAATCTGTTTTCTTCACAAACAAGAGCTAGAAGGAAGGATGCTCATTTTCTGGTTGTTATTAGCCCTGGCACAACAAATAAGGAGCAGATGCAGAGGAAACATGATGTTTTTCTCACTTTTTTTTGTCAGATATTCTGTATTTTATAAAGTAACCTGGTAGAAGGATATGTGCTAATGTTTGTTTCTTTGCTAAATTCAGTCAATCCATCTCCACACGCCTTTAAAATAATGGCATTCCTGGGGCACCCAGGTGGCTCAGCTGTTGAACGTCTGACTCTTGACTTCAGCTCAGGTCACGATCTCAGGGCTGTGAGCATGGAACCCACTTAAAATTCTCTCTTTCCCTCCACCCCCTCCAAATAAATAATAAAATAATGGCATTCCTGGTCAGATACTGGGGTTAAGTCGTCCTTGATAAATGTATGTTTTGTCCACAGAAACCTATGCAGATGCCCTTCAGACTCAATGTACCCCTCTCCCCACAGAGCTCCAAGCTCCTGAGCTACCCAAAGGCAACCAAAGACCAACTACCACTGGGCTCTCCCAAGTAGTTTTGAAGATGTCCTATGTACTGATTCTTAAAGCTGTTTCTAGTATCTCCCGGAGATTTAGCATGCATGTAAAAGAGCCCCAGGTGGCTTTCCTAAGGAAATTATGTAAATTCACTAAGCCTCAAAATCCTCATAATCAAAGTGAGGCTTACAATATCCACCAGGAAAATGCTGTGAACCCTAGCACATCTGAGAACGGCTGGCCCAGCACCTGGCACAGTGGGTGATGTACACCTTCGTTTCATGAGTCTGTGGTTATCGGGAGGACACACTGACAATGAGAAGGCAAACCCATACCTGCGTTGCAGGAGCTGCAGATCCATTTCAGAGATACATACGGTTAATTCTAGAAGGTCTGGGAGATGCCCCTGTGATTACAGCTGACATTCGCATAACATCCCTCAGGGGTTCCTCACTTAAATCTGCTACTTACAGTCCCTTGAGGGCTGGACCTCACCAAGCCCTCTGCTGCAGATTCTACCACAATCATACTGGTGTCAGTGGTTCTAAAATAAGCAGCTGCTGTGGGCTACAGTAAGCATTGCATTCCTGCTGTCCCTGAACAGAAGAAAGCTAATCACCACGGCTCACCATACCTCTTCTTCACAAAGCAACTCCTACAGTGTGTAGGGGAATCAACTGCCTTCATTTCTCAGGACTGTCCTGGTGTTAGTTTTGGAAATCCCACGTATTTGAGAACCCTCGGTCCCAGGCAAACTAGAACAGTTAGTTATCCTACCTAAGTCTATCTATGAAGCCCTCAGGGGAGCTCAGTAAACAAGCATAAACTGTATTAGCTTCCTAGTCCTACCTAACAGATTACCACAGAAGTTAGTGGTTTAAAATAACACCCATTCATTAGCTCATGGTTTCTGTAGACCAGAAGTCTGAGTGCATCTCAGCTGAGATATTTGCTCAAGGTCTTTTGTGGTAGAAACCAAGGTATCAACCAGCCAGAGCTCTCATCTGAAGGCCATGGTGGGGAAATCCACTAGTAAACTCATTGAGTTGTTGACCAAAATCAGAGGTCTTCATTATCTTCCTGGCCATCAGCTGGGGCCCCTCTCAGCTCCTAGAAGCCATCTGTATTCCTTGCCATGTGGCCCCCTCCATCTTCAGAGCCACGAACAGGGAGGCTCATTGTAACAAATACCTCTCACCCTTCCAACCTGTTCAAGGACAGCCCCGTCCCTCTTAAGGGCTCACCTGAGTGGGTCAGGTCCACCCAGGATAATTTCCTTTTCTTAAAGTCATCTGTGCCCAATAATATAATTTAATCATCATAAGAGTGAATGGTTTCAGCCACTCTCAAGGAGAGGAGATTATACAAGGGTGAGGGACCTTGCGGGTCATTTTAGAATTCTGCCTACCACGCCCCCTTTCCTAAAGTGTATCAAAAGTTGCGAAAGATGCCTGTAAGCAAAAGACTATAACATCTCACCCAGACACACTGGAGGTTCTTTAGTATCAACAATGTCTTGGATACATTCATGTATCCTTTCTCATGGAATGAATCTTGATGAAAGGTCTATAGTGAGTTTAGCACTATGTCAAGTGCTGGAGATCATGACCAACAAGAGACATGATCCCTGCCCTTGTCTGGTGAGGCAAAATGAACCCAATAATCATAAAATGTAATTGTGTCTTGGACCACTGTGAAGAATGGAGATCCTATAAAGGGAGAACGTGACCCCATCCAGAGCAAAGACTGCTGGCTTTCACCAAAATCTACTCTCACATTCTACTATTGAAGAAGGCAGAAGCCTGTCCAACTGCACTGCATTTCCCTGCTTCTTGTACCCCTAGGTGTGGCCATGTGACAAAGTCCTCTCCAATGAGTACAAGGCAATCAGTACCATTTCCAGGCCTGGGCCGTTAAACTCATGGTCACTCCCACGAGTGAGGACGGCATGGCCCAGAGTAACCACAAGTCACGTGTTGAGAATGGCAGAGCCTCCATCCGCTTAAGTTCCTGAATGACTGTGTGGAAAGGCTACACCCCCACCGCCAGACCTCCACCACTGCCATCATCCCCCTTACCCGGGAAGGAACAAATCTCTCTTTTGTTTGAGCCATTACTTTTAGGTTAATTGATTCGACAATTTAGGCTTCTTCAAGTAATACAGAACTACATGCTAGCAGGCGAAACAAAGCGCGGCACTTTCTTATCGTACATTTATGTAATGTGTCTCTCAAAGGCTTTCACATCTAGTAGGAGATTTAATTCTCTCAAAAACCCTATGAGACAAGTAATAGGGCATCTATTACTACACCCACTGGCCGGATGAGGCTCAGAAGAATTCAGTGACTCAGGGAGGTTCCCACAGCTCATTAGTCATTTCTGGGATCTGTGACTGACTCACCATTTGGATTTGGACAAGTCATCCCTTTCTTTCTTTTTTCATCCATAGGATCATTCCTGTCTTCTCAACTCAGAGGAAGTTCTACGGGGCTTATCTATGAAATATTCTGACAGAAAGACAGCACAGATGTGACAGTTCTGCAAGTTATGCATGCAAGAGAGAGATAATTTGGCAAAGCTCTCTTAACTGTTTACTCTTCAATACCTTGGGTCCATTAGAAGCAGATCAATATGCAAAACTAGGCTACTAAGCTACTATTGATCTTAGATCTCAAATTTTAACATCCGAGCTAATCTTACCCTTGGTCTCATTCTTGGTGGCCTCCTTCTGACTTCATTTACTCTTCTGTGTATGTTATGTGAGCATCTTTTCAAAGTCGTTCACTCACTCATGTGTTCACAAAAATTGTACTCTGAAGAAGTCAGTGTGCTAGGAATAGGTATCCAATAGTGAACAACACAGGCATGATCCTTGCCCTCAAGAACCTTACAGTCTAATCAGAGAAACCAGTAAACAGGCAATTTTATATAATTACAAATAGTCATCAGTGCAAAGAAGAAACTGAGCAAAGGAGAGAATGAGAATGGAAACACTCTTTTGGCCTCGGGTTGCATCAACAGTGCAATCACTGGGCAAGCCAGAGTTAGGGTTATTCACAAATGTCTTATTTCCAAGTTGCCAAGATAGCCCATTTTCAAATTTTGGATGCTGGCTAGTTTTGCTTTGCTTCTAGGAAGTTTGGAGCAACTTTTGGTACCTAGCTTTAGTACATGGCTGAACTAAGATTTCTAATTCAGGTATCTTCCTACTCCTAAATTCTTTCTGCTTTGCTTCCTTTTTCTGGTGGAAAAGGATAAAAGGGAAGAGGAAGAAAAGGAGGGAGAGAGGGAGAAAGGGAAAGAGAAAGCAGAGAGGGAAGGGAGGGAGCACTGCTATAACGGAGAGCCTTGCCATTTTGTCTGGTTTGGTTTGGTTTTGTTAAAGACTGATTTATTAGAGAGAGAGCATGCACATGGGAGTGTGTTCAGGTGCACGTGAGTGGGGGGAGGGGCAGAGGAAGAGACTCTGCAAGCAGACTCCCCTCTCAGTGCAGAGGACTCAACCTCACTACCCAGGAGATGACCTGAGTCAAAACCAAGAGTCAGATGCCTAACCAACTGAGCCACCCAGGTGCCCCGAGCCTTGCCATTTTGCACCCAACATTCTGATCATCTGTCCTCAGGCCCTGCCTGGGTAACCAGATGTGATGTGGGCCCTGAACCAACTTGGAAGGTACTTTTTCTGTTCAAGGTCAAGGATGCCTCAGAACCATCATTTAGTTTGAGAAAACTACACCGTTGCCCTGAACACCAAAGCATAAGTAAGTGGGCCTGTCACCAGAGTTCTGTTTCCACCAAGCCTGTTCTGTGTCCCCAAATGAGTTGGCAGAAGAGCTGGTACTATCAGAGGCCCAGGGAGAGAAGAGAAACTATATTAGTAAAGGAAAGGAGAGGAACAGTTACTGAGTGCTTATTATATGTTACGAGTGCTTCCTGACAATTCTCTCATTAACTCCTCCCAACTTCACCATTCCATAGTCTTCTCAGAGCATCCCTCCTGCCTGCATCACCTGACCCAGAGAGGTTAGGGTCATGCTGTCCTAAAAACCTCCCTGCAGCTCTCAACCCAAAAAGGGGAGGCAAGCCCCTTCGTAGAGCTAGCCTGGCCATTTCACAGGCACCAATCCCCCCACTTAGCTAATGAAAAGCTTACCAGAAACTGGATTACCATTTTAGGCAGAACCTAGGCTCAGAGGCACACTGCAACGACGCTAAAGCCATGGGCGTACACACTGTAATTCTTGTCTTTGTTCCAATACCCCTGCTCATCCACGGCCTCTGTCTTTAAGCCGGGAGACATAGCGCTGATGTTCTTGGCTCCTCACGTGTCAACAAGACACGCCACCATGGAGCTGAAACCTTGGGGGAATGCAGACCCAAAACATTTGAGAATAGAGCATATGGCTTCCTCGAAGCAAAAGAGCGCAGTGACATGTGTCTTTACAAACTTAACAGGCTGTAATCTGCTACAGCTGCTACGGAACGGCCTGTCTTGGCATTCGATATCCCCTGTCCATAAATTAGCTCTCCAGCTGGGTTTAGGTGTGGAAACCAGACAGCTTCTAAAGTGAAAGAGGTTTCTGGAACACAACTAAAAATCATATTCAGACGCTAAGCCAAGTACTCATAATATTTGGGTATTTTGCTGATTAGTAGAACCATCATTTTTCTATCAGTCAGGAAACATGCGTGTCTAGGGGAAAGCACCCCAACTTCACATACACAGTTATTAGGGGGAATGTCATTCTGTGCCTGGGGAGAAATCTCCAGATATGTGGCTAGAATGGTAAGGTCCACCTCGGAGCTCTACGCTCTTCTGGACCACCACAGTCTGCTTCGCCCCTCACCACGGCCTGTTTCCAGGTGCTCCTGGAGCAATGATGCATCACAGCCTTTCACTGTTCGACCCCCTCCTGACTGTGCACCCTCACTGGTCTGGAAGGTCAGAGATGGCAGAAATCGCACTAATCCTGTTGACCCTCACATTCCCACCACTTCGCACAGAACCTGACACATAACAGGCATGCGGTATGTGTCAAATGGACAAATAAATTCCTTTACTCTTAGGTTTCTTCTCTCCCTTTGCACTCACTTTCTCCAGCTGTGGTGCATGCTTCCTGGCCTCAGATCTTATTGTCCCCAGATGGTTCCTCACAAGATGAATTTTCTCAGAATCTGAATTTGCTGCATCTCTGTGTTGTTTGCAAACGAAGTACTCTGCTAAAGAACCTGCAGTCAAAAAGTGGTTGTGTTGGGACGCCTGGGTGGCTCAGTCGGTTGAGCATCTGCCATCAGCTCGGGTCACGATCCCAGGGTCCTGGGATCAAGTCCCACATCCGGCTCCTTGCTCAGTGGGGAGTCTGCTTCTCCCTCTGTCTGCTGCTCCCCCTGCTTGTGCTCTCTCTCTGAAAAGTAAATAAAATCTTTTTTAAAAAATAGAGAAAGAGAGAGAGAGAGAACTGGGTTTGTTCATTGCAGCCTGAGATGGAAGAAGAATCCTCTTTCCTTGAGGCCATAGAGAGACCACAGTATTTTAGAATCAGCTAACTTCATTTAAGGATTTTATTTATTTATTTATTTATTTAGAGAGAGCCAGCATGGCGGGGAGGGGTAAAGGGAGAGAGAAACTCAAGCAGACCCCATGCTGAATGTGGAGACCGACACAGGGCTTGACTTCATGACCCTGAGATCACAACTTGAGCTGAAACCAAGCAAAAATCCAGTGGTTAACCAACTGTGCCACCCAGATACCTCTAGGGTTTTATTTTTATTATTATTATTATTATTACCATAAAAGTAGCTATTGCTCATTGTTGTGATGGGGAAAAAAACAAACAAGTAACAAAAAGTAAAAACAAGATGAACAGAAAACCTCCGCGGTACTATCCACAGGCTTCCGTGTGATCCCCTACACCAGTTCTTCTTTCACTGTAGTTCTATAATGTAATACCTACCCCTTAATGTTGCAGCGATTTTCCTAGGATTCTGTCACCTTTTCCCCTCTTTTCTCATCTTACATACTGTTCCTGGCTTATGTACTATCAAGTCTTCAGATATCCTATATGTTATTCAAATGCCCTTAGTGTTGGGTTGAATTGAAGTGAATTGCTCCTCTCTCCTCCTTCCCTTCAAGGCCTGGCCAACAGAGCATGCACACAAACATCACTAGCCAAACAAAACACGCTGTTTATTAACGGCCTTCGTGGAGCAGAGCTCTAACAAAAGCTGGAAAGGGAAACACAGCTCAGGCTCAAGGGACCCCCTGCTTCCCAGCCTTGAGTGCTGAGACTCTGCTTTGCCAGGAATAAGTAAGCAACAAAGACCAGCACTGCACAGGCAACCCCAAATCCACTTACGTATCTACCCACATGGACAAGAATGAGAGTCTGTCTCACCAGCCCCAACACAGAGGAACTGAGAGACGGCCACAGACAGAGCAAGCTCACTCCAGAACTTTGCAGTCGCCACCTGGCATGGGGGCAGACGGAGCAGCAAAAGGGAGCAGCTGTTCTGCACACAAGGGGAAAGTCCGTGACTGTCTAACCTGCCAACAGCATGGATCCAGGGAGCAGGAAAAGGAAAAGTCATGCCATTAATAACACCATTAATACAGCGGCTCTGCCCACAGTAAAATGCAGTCCATTACCTTCAAGTTCTGAGCTACTGCTGAACCTTTTCTCTCTCCCTTAGCAGGGAGTAAAGGAGGGATGTAAGAAGAGACAAAGCATGCTCCCCAGCACTCCCCCAATTAGTCTAATTGCCTGTGGGCTAAACTACAGTGAACAGCCAGTACTGCTCCCCAAAACGTGCCTGGAACCGAGCAGATACTCCATAGAGATTTGCTGCCTGAATCAATCGAGAAATGACTCCCAAACTTGTATGTCTGGTCCAGGCCAGTCACGAATTCCAGTCCACTCCCCCCAAGCCTTCCTTCTTCTGTCCCAGCTTATAAACAGAACCATTACCCACACGTCATCATCTTCCAGCTCTCTCCAGCAAGGATGGATCACCCCCTAGAGAAATTAACTTATTGCCCAGTAGTCAGAGTCTCTCTCATTCTGCCTTTCATGTTTTTAATAAGAAAGAAGCAAAAAGAAATTCTGCTTATTCAAAGGAATTTATCTTGACTTTTGATGTTCAAGAGACATTCCTTGAAGACAACAAAGATTGAATTCACATCCTCTTGCCTTCACTGTATCCCCTTGCTTGATGGATAAAGTAGCCTGCAAACTTCCCTCTTCATACCTTATAAATTGTGTTTTAGGTCATTAAATCAAGTATGTAGAATTATTTTTATTTTTTTAACCACAATCCCAACCCCAAATGAAAGACAAAGAACTTCTTCAGATAGTGTGTCTTACATACACATTTCTTAAGCAAATTAAAATTATTCTGCAACCCTTTCTCATATTATCATGGTTAAAACTATCTCCCATTGCTTTATTATTCCGTGTCATTTTTTTTCCTTGGCTTTAAAATTTTGGAAATCACCCTCGACTCCTGAATTACCAGTCAAGAAAAAGCACTCTTTTCTCTGTGATATGAAATGTTCAAAAGAATGTTAATAACTCATCTTCCATGTAATTTTAAAGCATCTCATTTCCTGTACAAATTCTCTGAAAGTCCCCAAAGCTTGAAGTATCAACATAAAAAAAAAAATCTCAACACTAATATCTACCAATCTTCATAGTTTTTAAAAATTTGCCAACCAGTTCTCATCTTAGCAGGAACCTAGACAATTCATTCACAGAACATCTCATAGCTCACTGGTTTGATTTTGTTAAGAAATGGGTCACAAATGTGTAACATGACAAAGAATTCAAAGAAAACAATTAAGTATGGTATCAAACAGCACTTGAATCAAAAGAGAACAGGTATGTAACCAAAGCTTGGCTATAAAAATAAATTAACACATGAAATGTGGAGACAGGGTAGGAATACAATGTTTGTAAATGGCTATTGTAGAAGGATAAATAACATCCATTCATTTATTTCTGGTTATTAGAGAAGAATATGACTTCTTCCCAGAAAGGACCTCAGAATGTTTATCCCCTGGCTCATGAGGACAGTGTCCCGCATTTTATTTTAACTGGGATATTTGAATAACCAAAATATTCCACTCACCAAGTTATAGAAATCAGTAAATCTTACTGTATAAACTAGCTCTTGGCATTCTTAGCCATTATTCTTACTTTTTATTATCCAGCCTGCATAAACCTATTAAAGTTATTCTTTTCAGAATTGGGCATTTTTTCTCCTGGGAAAGTATTTGTAATAGCTTCCTTTTAACTTATGAATTTATTCAAATTAAATATCTGCATGCAGGATCATCTCTGGAATATGAAGTAGTTGAAAAGTTTATATTGTATAAAGTCAGAGATCGGGTCTTCAGTGTTCAGTCTACCACTTCTCTGTTGGACGGCTTAGAGTGAACCATGTTTTCTGACCTGCGAGTTTTCTATTTGTAAGAAGGAGATGATGATAATTCTTACCTCATAAGATTTTGGTGCAAATTTAATGAAATTATATATACACTGAGACAAAGACATGTAGGCACCCAATAAATGCTATTTTTAAAGAAAGTTCAGGTATTCACCTGAATTTTACATGATTTTACAACTTTTTTTAAAGATTTTTTTATTTATTTGTACATATGTACCAGGAACAGGGTAAGTATGTAAAGTGCATCACATTCTTATAAAGCAATATGAAACAGAAAAAAAAATGGGTAAAGGGTATGAATAGGTAATTCAATAAAAATGGGGCCAATACCTATATGAACAGATGTTCAGCCTCACTAGTAACCAAAGAAATAGAAATAAAACAACAGATTGGCTATGATTTTAAAAATGGGCAAACCCCAGCTTTTGCAAGTGTACAGGCTGCCCTTATACATGTCTGGTAAGTCTGCTGATTGACTATATCTTTAAAGGGCTCTTTGAGGGGTGTCTGGGTAGCTCAGTGGGTTAAAGCCTCTGCCTTCAGCTCAGGTCATGATCTCAGGGTCCTGGGATCAAGCCCCGCATCGGGCTCTCTGCTCAGCAGGGAGCCTGCTTCCCCCTCTCTCTCTCTGCCTGCCTCTCTGCCTACTTGTGATCTCTGTCTGTCAAATAAATAAATAAAATCTTTAAAAATAAATAAATAAGGGCTCTTTAAGGATATGTATCAAAATTTTAAATATGTATTCTCTTTCCTTGGCTATATTTATTTTGGGGGGTAGTCTATAGAGGTATTATTTGCACAACCAGACAAAAAAATAAAGCTATTTTCATTTTGTAAAATTAAAATAGTCTCTTCTCTTGTTCTCAGGGTTGTTAGGAGAACAGAACTACATTCTCTCCTGAATAAGATCTCCGACAGCCTTACAGGGCATGGTCAGAGCTGTAATGACTACCAACATCCATGTTGCACCTCATAAATGACAAAGTATTGTCTCTTACCTTACTCTCACAACTGCTGGTCATCAACAGAGCTGGAACTCTCCTTGCTCTGTTATGAATGGCTCTTTTTGTCCCCAGGTGGCCTTAGGCATTGGCCCATGGAGTGGAGAAATGGAAAGAGGGCCAAAATTCAGGAACCTGACCATCTTCTCCACTGGCCATCCCCTAGGCGGTGCTCAGCTGTCAGGAAGTTAGTACCTCCGTAGCATCTTTAGGCTCTTTTGCCCACGGTTCCTTTGCTTCCTGCAATATATCACATAAAAGGGATTGCTTGCCATCTGCTGAATGTTAATGAGAATCGCTCCTCATGCGCTTCATGAAATCAGTCTTGTTCTTTAGGCTCCTTATCAGATCTGTCCATGGGATGTTGAGAACTGCCTCTTTCCACCAGTAAGGCCTTAAATTTACACTCTTATCTATGACCACATCAGAAACAGTGAGGGATAAACTCAGGATGGGCCCAATGGCCTTGTAGTTACCCCAGACCCCAATCTCCACCCCCACCCACCCTACACTGGTCAGGCCACTTTCCTACACTGGGTACCCGATATGTTTATCCTCTTTTCCTCTCATATTTTTTCAAGAAGAAAATGGAGAAAAAAATCCACAAGCCTTCTGAAATTCATTCATAACACAGTATAAATGAGGCCAGCGGCAATGGCATTTCATAACCACAGGATAAAAAATGTAAGGTAATATAATCAGGTTACTATACAAAGGATCTCAGGATATTCAATTATCTGCAAAATATTTGGAGGCAAAAGGCTGTTTCTGACATCATATTAATAATGGTGGTGCCATAAGACATTTGTCCAGAGGACCCAGGCCCAGATTTAGCCAGATTCGAGTATCTAAAAACTGTTTATCAGTATATCTTGAAAGTTACGGAATTTTTCCTGAAATAGATTGCAATCTTCTCTATGGGACCATAAACCTCAACAGCAATTAACTGTTAACACCTGGCTTGAGCATTAAGTTTACTTAGAGTGTTCTGGAAAACCTTAAGAGACTTAGAATTTCTTTCAAGTCTTAAAAAAGAATATGTCAAAGTAGAGGAGTAGCAACTTTTTGGCCTGAAATAAATATAGCCTCTCCTATGGGCTCTATTACAAAGAGCTCTATTAATGAAATCTTTTATTTTCTATATCAACAAAAGCTCAAGTAAACTACAGTGGAAGAGCATGAAATCAATAAGAAAGACAATGTAGACTTATATTTGAGGGCACAGAAAGCTGTCCATGATATATATTTTGAAGTAGGTTAAAAGAATGAATACTATGACCCCATTTTTTAAATGCATGTAAGGGGTATTATTTTCAAGGAGGAGGGGTTAAGCCAATGTCATTTCATTATTCCATAGTTCTAAGTCACCCTGTGGTTTCTGTATCAACAGCCCTGTCAGATGGCCTCAAACAGGTTCTACCATAGTGTAGAGAGACACTCCTTCCAACAGCAGAAATCTGTCCTGAGGCTTCCCTTCCAAAGTGGTTAAATGAAGAATACAGGAAAGGAGGGAATGGATGCAGGTTTGGGCAGGCATTCTTTCCTGGGGCTGACGCTCAGAGATGAGAAGGTGAGAGCCTATACGGTGCACAGGGTGAAGAAAGTGCCGGAGACAGAGAGACTTTCACTCTGCTTCCTCTAAGTAATCCCTCGTTTTTTTTCTGTACTTAATAGGCATCACACACTGTTGGAAAATCAAAAAGATATATGGTTCCTGTTGTAGCCCCATATCATACACACAAAAATAAACACACACAATTGTGTGTATGACATGGGGAGAAAATCACTAGCCCAGAAGAGACGACAGAAGCTGGAGCTAGATAAATAAGGTGGCATCTGACTTAGAGCAGGCACTCTTCCAACCTGATCTGGCAGCAAACCTTCCTCCCTCATAGTAAACACAGGCTCCACATTGCCTCCAAGCCCTGGCCATTTCTGGCCACCAGAAACCGAACCAGTTCTCCAAACTAGACAAAAGACCATGTATTCGTTTCAATTAGTCATTAAAAGTGCTCTGTTCAGTAGAAAGATTATGTTCAGTGACCAACCTGAGGAAGAATCTTCCCTAAGGAAAGTCTGCTTACGATTCTCGAAGAGCACAGCAAAAGCAGCTACGATTAGCAAATAAAAAGAAAAAAAGGGGGAGGAAAATCTCGTGGTTTAGGTTTCAAAACTGTCTGTGTGCCACATAACACAATAACATGTTGCCAAATGCAGTCAGGCTATGGAAATCATGACCATAATCATTAAAAATAGAGCTTAATGTCTTTCCATTGCCCGCAAATTTAAGACAGATGACATAACTAGCCTCATCCCAGCCAAGTTAGAGGCTTTGGGTTTGGGGGAAGGTTTGGGGGTTTTTTGTTTTTTGGGGTTTTTTGCCTCTCAATATTCCCAGAGTATGCTTTTCTAAGAACTAAAACCTTTAGAAATGTAACTAAACCTTCCAACCAATTGGAGTTGCCAATTGGTTCTGAGCCTAAGGCCATGTCCAGGGAGTTCTATAAATTTTGCATAGTGCCAAACACATAATCCTCATTTCTAAACTTTCTCAATATGCCTTGACAATAGCAAGACAAAGAGAAAATTGTTACTACAGTGAAAGCAATTGTTCAGTGGAGCCCAGGCTTGTGGAAATATGCTGACTACATTTAGAAACTTAGATTTCTGCCTTCTTAGGTGTGACATGGACCAAGGTGCTATATGGGGCACAATGGACAGCTCCCAAGGCCTTCTGCCTGCAGAACAGCCATGAAGCCCTTTTGTTGTTGTTTTTTAATTTTTTTTATTTTTATAAACAAATAAAGTATTTTTATCCCCAGGGGTACATGTCAGTGAATCACCAGGTTTACACTCTTTACAGCACTAACCATAGCACATACCCTCCCCAATGCCCATTACCACACTCCCCTCTCCTGACCCCCCGACCCCCAGCAACCCTCAGTTTGTTTTGCGAGATTAAGAGTCACTTATGGTTTGTCTCCCTCCCGATCCCATCTTGTTTCTTTTATTCCTTTCCTACCCCCCAAACCCCCCATGTTGCATCTCCAATTCCTCATATCAGGGAGATCATATGATTGTTGTCTTTCTCTGATTGACTTATTTCACTAAGCATGATACCCTCTAGCTCCATCCACGTTGTGGCGAATGGCAAGATTTCATTTCTTTTGATGGCTGCATAGTATTCCATCGTGTATATATACCACATCTTCTTTATCCATTCATCTGTTGATGGACATCTAGGTTCTTTCCATTGTTTGGCTATTGTAGACATTGCTGCTATAAACATTCGGGCGCACGTGCCCCTTCGGATCACTATGTTTGTATCTTTAGGGTAAATACCCAGTAGTGCAATTGCTGGGTCATAGGGTAGTTCTATTTTCAACTTTTTGAGGAACCTCCACGCTGTTTTCCAGAGCGGTTGCACCAGCTTGCATTCCCACCAACAGTGTAGGAGGGTTCCCCTTTCTCC
>PISX010022535.1:0-31516 GCA_004024625.1 Mellivora capensis
ATAAAAGGTATCCAAATTGGCAAGGAAGAAGTCAAACTCTCTCTCTTCGCAGATGACATGATACTCTATATGGAAAACCCAAAAGACTCCACCCGCAAACTACTAGAACTCATACAGCAATTCAGTAACGTGGCAGGATACAAAGTCAATGTACAGAAATCAGTGGCTTTCTTATACACTAACAATGAAAATACAGAAAGGGAAATTAGAGAATCGATTCCGTTTACTATAGCACCAAGAACCATAAGATACCTGGGAATAAATCTAACCAAAGAGGTAAAGAATCTGTACTCGAGGAACTACAGAACACTCATGAAAGAAATTGAAGAAGACGTAAAAAGATGGAAGACCATTCCATAATGTTGTTAAAATGTCTATACTACCTAGAGCAATCTATACTTTTAATGCCATTCCCATCAAAATTCCACTGGTATTTTTCAAAGAGCTGGAGCAAATAATCCTAAAATTTGTATGGAATCAGAAGAGACCCCAAATCGCTAAGGAAATGTTGAACAACAAGAGCCTCCATTTTTTATTGCACCTCACTAATAGCTTTTTTTATTTCAACTTGGTTAGATTTTAGTTCTTTTATTTCTCCAGAAAGGGCTTTTATATCTCCAGAGAGGGTTTCTCTAATATCTTCCATGCCTTTTTCAAGACTGGCTAGAATCTTGAGAATCGTCATTCTGAACTCTAGATCTGACATATTCCCAATGTCTGTATTGATTAGGTCCCTAGCCTTTGGTACTGTCTCTTGTTCTTTTTTTTGTGGTGAGCTTTTCCACCTTGTCATTTTTTCCAGATAAGTGTATATAAAGTAGCAAATAAAATACTAAAAGGGTGGCAAAGACCCTAGGAAAATGCCCTTTAAAGAAAAAATTGAATTAACTGCAAGACTAAAGAATCATGGGGAGAAAGCCGCGAATTCTGCGCTTTGCTTTGCCCTCCTCTGGAGTTCCGCTGCTCTCCTTGTTAAGTGAACTTGGTCATGGCTGGATTTCTTTTGATCTTCTGGGGGAGGGGCCTGTTGTAGTGATTCTCAAGTGTCTTTGCCAGGGGCAGAGCTGCACCGCCCTTACCAGGGGCCAGGCTAAGTAATCCGCTTGGTTTCGCTTTCGGGAGCTTTTGTTCCCTGAGCGCTTTCCATAGAGTCCGGAGGACGGGAATGAAAATGGCGGCCTCCCAGTCTCCGGCCGGAAGAGCTGAGATTTCGGGGCTCCACTCCTCAGAGAAAAGCCTTGGCTACTCCCATCTCCCTCACCTCTGGCTGCGCTCCGAGCTCACCCAGCCTGTGACCGGTTCAAGGTAACCCTGAGCTGAGAGCTCACTCCTCGGCTCTGAGTGTCGCAGAGCTAGCAGGTATCGGAGCGGGAAGCTGGCCACAGAAATAGTTTTTATCTTACTTTTATCATTGTAATAAAGGTTCAGAGCTACTGGTCCAAAATACATGCCTTTATATGACTATCAGTTGGAATCCAGAACCCAGAGTCATCACCACTGAATAGGACCAAATACAAAAGTTAACTGTATGTGGGAAACAAGAAACTTAAGCTAGCTTCCTTAAAGGTAACAGACCACATGGAGAAGGGGCCTTGCTAACAGCCAGAGCCAACCACCAGGCATGTGAATGAGGAAATATTGGACCACCAGATACCACCAAGCTGCCAGTTGACTTGTCACATGGCTGAGCCCAGGGGAGACAGGCAGAAGAATTTACTGTCTGAGTTCTTCTCAAATACACAACATACAGAATTGTGAGCCAATAAATGATTGTTGTTTTCAGTCTTAAAAAGAAAAAAAAAAAATATATATATATAAATCATAGGTATATGTTCATTATTTTATTACAGTAATTATTTTATTATATTTATAATATATAACATATATGTAGCTATATATTAGTAATATCAGTGGTATATTAATATAAAATAAATTATTATATATAACATTATACATTATATACTTACACTTCCTATGTTTTACAACATTTGATTTTTACAACATTGATTCTTCACCTTCTTAAAGCATTTAGTCCAAATGTTTTGACTCAACATATAAAATCCTTTTCGTTCAAGCTCCAATGTACATTTCTCTCTGGGGGGCAGTTGTCTAGATTGAGACCTTTTCTTTAATCAGGCCAACAGGATATCTGACCCCACCCACCATGTAAATGTGGATGCTTTGGCTAGAACTTTGTCACTAAAAGATCCAAAGTTTCAAAAATGAGTCATTTGACCAGCTCCTAAATTTTAACAACTCTTGTACTCTATAGTGGAACTAATGCCTCTTCAAAAAATAAAAATAAAAAATGCAAGCCAAATAGATGCATTGTTGACCTCTAACTGAAAAACTGTGAATGCAGGTGGTGTTTTGAGACATATATGCATTTGTTCATGTTTAAACTAAAGGTAATAATTTTAATCTTTAAAAACAGATGAAAGAAAACAATAGATTTCATATTCTTAGCCCATTGTACCAACAGAGAAGGGCCAGAATAACACAGGATGAGGGCCATGTAAAAAGGACACAGGTATCAATTTGAATGAATTCCTGATGGCCAAAGTTGGAACAGTTTGAACAAGAAATAAATCACATAGAATTGGATTACAACCCAAAGTATAAGAAGGTATCCATGAGTCCATGCTAATATAAATAAATAATTGAATAAGTAAATTTTATTTAAAAAATTATTTATTTGTGAAAGAAAAAGAAACTGAGCAGGGGAAGAGCAGAGGGAGAGGGATGAACAGACTGAGTGCTGAGCACAGAACAGGACTGGGGGCTGTATCCCACAACCCTGAGATCATGACCCAAGTGGAAATCAAGAATCTGATGCTCAATTGACTGAGCCACTCAGGACCCTGATTAAGTAAATTTTTAAAAATGAGGAGGGGGCGATAAATCTTCCTTAAAGAATACCAAATCCTATACATAGACATTCCCCCTCCAGAGGTAGGGCCTAATTGCCCCTTCCCTCCTGAGTGTTTGCTAAGCTTAATGAATTGTTTCTGAAGAGCAGATTATGGAAAAGTGAGAAGTGACCTCATGGTGAAGAAATCTGCATACCTCACTGTGGTCAGGGAATAATGGTGAGTAGGCCGATGGTAATTCAGATTGAGAGAAGATATCCCAGACATGGTACAATGAGAAGGGCACTTCATCTCTGATATTCTTCCCCAAGACCCATAACCCCAGTCTAGCTGTAAGAAAAACATCAGACAAACCAAGAACAGGGAAATTCTACAAAACACCTGACCCGTAGTCCTTAAAACTGTCAAGGTCATGAACAATTTGAGAAAGTAACAGACCAGAGGAGACTAAGTAAAGTTGATGACCAAATGTAATGTGAGGAGGGGTCCTCGAACAGAAAGAGAATGTTGGGAGGAAGACTAGTGGAATCTGAATAAAATGTAGGATTCGGTTCAAAGGAATGTACCAATGTCGGGTTCTTAATTGTACCCAATGTCTGGTGGTTTGTAAGATGTTCTCTGTTGGGGAAATTTGGGGGAGGGGTGTATTCCAATTCTCTCTACTATCCTTGCAACTTTTCTGTAAATCTAAAACTATTCTAAAATAAAAAGTTTATTTTTTAAAAAGCAGGCTCTCATGGTCATTAACAAGCAGAGTGGGCCATTTGAATGCTGTGGGATAATCTAAATTGACATAGTTTAATGGTTTTCTTCTGTCTGATTCTGTTACTCTCTGCCTGCCATTGCATATGGGGAATGGTGGATTATTCCCTGTTATTGAGCCATTTGTGCAATTGTGTAACTTGAAATTATTTGCAATATCACTTTGAAAGCACTTATATTTGAGTGATCTGTCTTAAAATTAATATTTATAGCTTCTTCAAATCTTCATGTTGCATATAAAAGGATTCTGCTGGATTTTTTTTAGATGGTTTGTTTCCTTCTAAGTGAGGTGGTAAATATTTCCAACTTTCACCTAGGATGACCTGAGAATATGTACAGAAAAAAAATGTAATTTAGATGATAAATGAAACCTAACTTTATGTTCATGGATTATTTATTTTTTAACACTATGATCCATTTTATTTAAGAATAAGAGGATGGTATATCTCTATATGTTTTTTGATATTGATAAATACTTATTTTCAATGATTTGAAAGCAATTCATTGATAATCCATGATAACATGGATTATCAGCAAGTTGAATCCCTCTTTTCCTGGCTACCTGTTTCTTAAAAACTTGCTCCCATAAATTGAAAATTCATAGATCTTCAGTTTTATAAATAATTTTTAGTGTACTTCTCAAGTAATGGCATTAAGTGATGGCAATGATTTCTTATTTGTAGTACAGGGCTTCAAAACAAAATATAAAGCTTCTGCAAGGTTATTTCATGGACTTTGGGATTCTTCAAGGTCTGATTGGGTTGATAGGATGAAGAGTAATAATCAGTACTGCCTGAATACAATCATCATGCAGATTTTCAGATCTAGAGAAAGTTTTACCAATTTACCAGGATAGAATGTAAACTAAGCTTATTTCTGCTTTACTCTCAGTATATTAGGGTTCCCAAGAGAAACAGAACTAATAGCTATGTGTATATATGAAGAGATTTATTATAAGGAATTGGCCCATGTGATTATGAATGCTGGAGAGCCCAAAATCAGGATAGGCCAGCAGGCTGAAGACCTAGGAGAACTAATGTTCCAGACTGAGTCCAAAGGCATTTTGTTGTACCAACAGGAATAAATCATGTTTCAGATAAGTTCTGAAGGCAGTGTGCTGGAGAATTCACTCTTGTTTGGGGAAGCTGGTCTTGGTCTATTCAGGCCTTCACCTGATTTGATGAGGTCCACCGACATTAACTGCTTACCCAAATCTATCAATTTAAATGTTAAAGTCTCCAAAATACCCTCACAAAAACACCCAAAATAATGCTTGATCAATTATCTGGGCACTCTGTGGTCCAGAGGTGACACACAAAATGAACCATCTCACTCAGGATCCCTTTATAAATTTGGAATGATAAAACAAGGGACCATTATAGCAGATAGCAGATCTGCTAGATCTGCTCTGTACCATGAAATCCTCACTTCAACATTTTAAGATAGGTTTCTTATCTTATTTCATAGATGAGTAAACAGAAGCTCAGAGTTACTTGCCCATAAACCACACACCTAAGAATTGGTTGAGCTCTGAATTGGACCCAGACTCACCTGTTTCCAAAGTCCACACTATTTCTTGATGGGTGAATTGCTTTCACTGTGCTTCTTAGTGGCCCACGTATCTTAGATCCCAGCACTTGCCCAGACTGTCAACCAGGATCCTTGGTTTCTTTTATCTTCTAAAGGACTACCCAGGTTGAGAGTAAGTTGAGGAAGTGGGACAGGCTGTCAGAGAAATCCTGACCTTTACCCAGCACATGAGATGACACAAGGCTTTGATCAAGATCATTCTCTTCACCTAAAGAATAGCCTGAAAATGATCTCAGTATCTCAGTTGTCAAGGTTTTTCACTGTTATGTGTTTATTTTTATTTGTTTCATTCGGTTCTATTGATCATTTATTGTTATAGGCTCTCTATTAAATCCTGGGGATCCAAATTATCTTCAAACAATTTCTTGCCTGAAAATGCACATGAATTATATTTATCGGAATGGGAAAATCCAGCCCTTGTAGCTAAAAAAAAAAAGCAAAAAAAACTGGAACAAATTTTTAACCCCCACTATGTTAGTTAGGATGAGTACTGCTGGTGGCCACACAGAAAACCTCCCAAATACCACTGGCTTAATAGAAAAGGTTCATGTCCTTTCATGAACATGAACTGTCATGAAATTCAAAGTTCAACATGGGTCCTTAATAGCTGCTGACTTAGGAATCCAGCTCCTTTCAGCTTGTACACCAACGTCTTCCCACTGTTGCTTTGTGGGGTCAGAATAAGGGTCCCAAAAGATGTCCACACCCTAATCCTAGAACCTGTGCATATTACCTTGTACAGAAAAATGGATTTGGTATATGTGATTGAAGTTACAAGCACTGAGATGGGCTCACCCTGGATTGTCTGGCCTGGATTGTCTGATCTAATCACATTAATCCTTAAGAGGATTCATCTCCCAACTGAATCAGAGAGAAATATGACCACAGGAAAAGGGTCAGAGACAGGTGTGGAAAGCACCTGACCTACCATGGCTAGCTTTAAAGATGGATGAAGGGACCACAAGCCAAGGAATGCAGGAGTCCTCCAGAAGCTGAAAAACTCAAGGAACCAGATTCTCCCCTGGGACCTCCTGAAGGAATTCAACCCTGCCAACACCTTGATTTTAGTTCACTGAGACCTATGTTGGCCTTCTGACATCCAGAACAGAAAATAAATTTGTATTAAGATACCAAGTGTTTGATAATTTATTAGAGCAGCAGTAAAAAAGTAATACAGCTTCTGAGCTTCTCTGGCAGGGAAATTAGGGATGGAGGTGGCACATAGAATTTTCAGTTCCCCAGAACACAAGGGTTCACCTTTCCTTTTGCCAAGCCTTGAAGAACTCAGCCACTTGAAGTGAAAGTTGGTTCCTGGGAAATATGGAGGAACCATGGATTTTTGGAGAGCACCAATTGTCTTTGCCAAAAGCACCTAACACCGTTTTTGGCACCTGACAGAAACACATTAATACCAAGTAGAAGAGTCAACAGCTATACAGTGGATTTATCTCAATTGCCTAAACATTCTCAGAGGAGCTTATCTTGTTTAGAGATAGCACACACATAGCATCTCTTATGTTTTAAATTGGTAAGCAGGTAGACAACTCCTCTTTGGGTTTGCATTTTTTTTTCTTCTACCCCAGATCTGGATTAACTATGGAAGAAATGCATAATTCTCAAACACTGTTTTGTAGCCCCAAATATTTCCCATCTTCTTTAGCTGAATGTAAACTATGCATTATTCAAACACTATAATTTAGGTAAATGATGATTCCAGAGTATGATTATTTGAAGCATCTATGTATCTATGCTGCTGGTTAGACCTGGTCCAACAGAGAGTTGATAATTGGTTATACAATTGAATTTCCTTGAAATTGACTTTGCATTCAGTAAAATGGGAAAATGAAAATATAATTGCCTTAATGGATTAGATTAAAGAAGTCCATTTGAAAGTTTCAAGGGAAAGTATAAGAATCCACTTTAAAACAAAATCTTCTAGCATCTAGGAGCAACTCCTTTAGACTCTCATCTGTTGTAACTAAAGGTTCTAGATCTAGTTATGCAAGCATCTACAAGTTGCTATTTGTTGTTATTCATTTCTTTTAAACAAAAGTTTTAGGTAAATTTTTATTTTTTAATTAATTTATGTGTTTATTATTTTTAGAATTTATTTTATTTATTAGTTCATATTAATTAATATAAATAATGTACAAATATTATATAATATATTAATATATAATTAATTAATATCGATTTATTTTATAAATTATAATTTATAATTTTTTTTGGAATTTAGAATTTAGTTGCATATAACACCCAGTGCTCATTTCATCACATGCCCTCCTTAATTCCCACTACTCAGTTACCCCATACTTCCACCCACCCCCCTGCAGCAACACTCCGTTTTTGTTTTTTTTTACAGTTAAGAGTCTCTTATGGTTTGCTGTTATTCATTTCAAAACATTGAGTGAAAGAAAGAGCCCTCTATATTAGCAAGTTAAAATCAGTTTCTTCTCTTATGTTTTAAATTGGTAAGCTTCACATTTTTCAACTTTCTATCTCAAAAGCTTTATTATATCATTTAATATTTCTCTTCACCTAACTCTATAAACTTCTTGTATCTATGTTGGAAGTTGGCCAATACAATATCTGATTTGTGTTCATTTCATAGAATCTGTTCCTGTTATACTTTGAAATATTGATTTGTTCATTGTTCCAAATTTAAAATCTATAATGTACCAGTTTGTCTCTGGTGCATAAGCATGTCCCAGGATATTTGCTAAAGATAAAAATAAGATCCTGTCATTAAGTAAAATTTAGTAACAGATCAGGTTTTTTGGAAACTGAAGCTTAAATTGCTAAAGGGCATCATTATTATTTCATAGTCTGGGCAGGAGAAGCGTCTTGCCAACATCAGAATGGGCCTAAGAATGGAGGATTCCATCCTTTGATCCACATTTTAAACTTTATGTTCAAGTTCATTTATTCTTGGCAAAAGCCAACTTCCTGTTTTTAACAAAAATGGAATTGAGACACTCAGAAATCTTATGAATATCAAGTACCTTGCTTACAAAACAGTATTTTTGTAAAGTGAAAATGAATCATAAAAACCCATGTGTTTTTATTAAGAATAAATGAAAATAAGAATATAAGGGAAGAAATGTTTTGTGAAAAATTTAGGGATTTAATCAAACACTGGGAGATTCTTCTGGTGGGGACAATTATTCACCCATCCTTTAATTTTATTCTGATTTTGCCTGTAATCAGATTGGATTGGCCCAGCCTTCAAGTTAATGACATCCTCTAGTTTCAAATGATAAAAACTGTGCTACAGGGCAGATGCTTAAACAAAACCAGGTTCCATTACAAGTAACCACTATTCACATGTGCACCATAAACTCCATGTGTATAATATGAAAAGTTTTGGCCACAGTTAAATATATTCCCATTGCTGCATTTTTCCTCCCAGAAGCAAAATTGCATTAAGTATACAGGACATAACATTTACATTGGCATGATTAAATCCATTTATGTGTTTAAAATACTGTTAAAAATAAACTAAAATAAAATACTGTGAATAACAGACATGCTGCCACACTGAAAACATTCTTGCTACTTCCTTCCAACATTAATTCATCTGTTCAATCAATCCACAAAAAAAATAGGGAGCATTTGCTGTGTTCCCAGCCCCGGTCCACAAAATATACTCACATGGTTCTATAGAGAGAGTTTTCCCCATGTTTTTCTTATGAGTCTTATGGTGGATTAAGATGTCCCAAAATTTTCTAACCCATCTCCTTGTTATATCCCCCAAGCCTCAAATCTGGTTGGGCTTCTGTGACTTGTTTGGCCAAGAGAGGATGGGGAAAGTGTTGAGGTGCAACTTCTTACAAAAGTTCACAAAAGCCTTGTAGCTGCTCCCTTGGTCTTTCAGGAAACTTCTCTTAGAATCCTGAGTCAACATATAAGAAGTCCCAGTATACACAGATTGAAGCTGCCATGCATGCTGTAAGGAACCCAAGCCACAAGGAAAGACTCAGTTTGAGAGGCTTAAGGAGTACCAGGGAACCAGATGTGTGAGTGAGGAAGCTGTCCTGGGAGCGGCCCCACCTGCTCCAGTCAACCTACAGCGGACACCATGTAGAACAAGATGGATCACCCTGTCAAGACCTTCCAGAATTCTTGACTCCCAAAACTGTGAAGAAAATGAAATGGTTGTTTTAAGTTGCTAAACCATGAGATAATTTGTTGCACAGTGATAGATAAGGGAAACAGGGCTATGAAAGTAGATTACTAAAGTATTAAGGACTTGCTAGCAAGAAGAAAATAATTTTCCTCATAAATTTTTTTTTCTTAATTCAGGAAGAGCTGTAGTACATTTATTTTCTGAGTGCAAGCAGTTTATACCATGATGCCATCCTTCAAAACTCTGGATCCTATATGAAGTCAGTTTTTCATTATGGATAAATCTAGAATCACTCTCTTGTTTTTCTTCTAAACACTCGATCCACACTTGTTAGATTCCAGGCACTATGTCAGTGACTAGGGACTCAATGGTGAAAAATAAAATCTCAGTTTCTACCTTGAAGGAGTGAGAAGTTAAAGAAGACAAATATTCAAAATGGGAGTTGTGGTTCAACACAGTGAGAGGAAGTGTAGTGGTGTATGGAGGATGTTAAGGACACCAGACGAGAGAACAGAAGGATGTATAGATGGAGATGTGGATAAAGGTACAGTTGCAAATGTAGATACGGATATATCCGGTGCCCTTTTAATATAAAACAATAATACATGTACATATTATATATATTTTATATCGTATACAAATACTCAAGTATGTGAGTGTGTATAAAGATGTTTTGGCAATCAATCCCTCAAACCCATCTCTTTGACATTGTATATTATTATTTAAATATATCAGTCATCTAATGCTTAATTCTTAGTTATTCTTTCAAGTTTTTAGATTGTAACATAATTGTTAATGTTTAATAATGAAGATGTCAAATATATGCTTTTAAAAAATGTCTCAATTCAATAGCTACATTTTCTGATAAAATGATGCACAAAGCATTTTTTCTATAAGAAGCCCTACTGTATCCCTTATTCCCAAACCATTGCCTTTGTTCCTGATACTCTTTTCAGACTTAGAATGGAATGGTGAATTTGTCGAGAAGAGAGAAGTAATCAGTAATCAGAAGAGAGAAGTAACCACACTTGAGAACAAACCCTGTATTCTTATTCCACATCTTTGCCTTCAACTTGACTCTTAGAAAAGTTGAAAAGCATGACCCAGGAAAGCTACACATAGCTGCAGCATATTCACAGAAACATAATAAAGACCAAGTCCTTTGCCCTCCCCACCCCATCTCTAGTATTTCCATATGTCAATTGCTCAAGGGGTTGACCTCACTTCAGGTTTTATTGCATATTGATTTAAGAAATGTGTCTAATGAAATTGGCCTTTCTAACAGTATGTAGGAACATTCTAATGATGCGAATGTTAAATTTCATTTGTGTATAGTGCGTGTTTTATTATGCCAAAGACTGGAGATACGTTAAAACTGGGATTCCTAAGTGCTTTTCCAGCTGGTGAAATTGTGTGTTTCCAGAATCCTCTTCTAGTGCTTTCCCCCACAACATTGTTCTTATGAATTGCCACACTTACACAGGCACACATGCACAGATGTACAATTTTTTATATGTGTAGGGTGATTAAATCAAGTGGGGGCAAAGGGTTCAGAAGTAGACAACAGGTGACCCAGAGAGAAGTTGAGTTTGGAGTAAGGAAAGGAATTATGGAAGAGAAATAGCCTGGCTTGTCCCATTACCTGACCAAGTGCCTGAGCTTATTCTGGGGACTGACTCACAAGGAGTCGCATGAAGAGGATGAACTAAAAAACTGGAGGAGACTGTGTTGTGTTCACCTCCCTATGGAATTTTTATGGCCCTTTAGGAATTCCTTCTGTGACTACACTGGAAGATCTTCTGGACCCATCGCTAAATGACGGCAGTTAGTCATTCATTCCACAAACATTTATTGAGAATTGCCTGCTCAATGGGCGAAATAGTGGAAGGTGAAGATTCCATCTCTCTCCACACTCTGATGAGAGACCAGCCGGGAAGAGTGGCTAGCTATGGCCATGTTCTCTGCATCCAGGCATCTGAAAGCAGTCATTGGACAAGTAAGTCAGCTTGTCTTCAGTCCCACTCTGGGGCCATTTCAGTGTCCCAAATAGTATTAAAAAGGAGGCACATTGTATGAGTCAGGAAGATGACTAGGTTGTCAGGGAAGGTATGAAAAATAAATCTATAATAAAAAAAAGAAGACACACCATGGTTGATGGGTCAATATTTGCAGGTGATTACTATCACTTCACTTGTCCACAAGGCTGCTTCCTTCACCTCTTTTTTAACCACCTGGTTGTTGACATTTCCGTTCTTTTTTCCCCCTGGAATTGGTCCCTACTTGGCTGAGGAGTCTTTACTTTTCAGTCTAGTTTTGTTTTCCAAAGTCAGCCAGGAGGTAGAGACATGATTTATTGTTTCTTTTTCTCTCTTTAATGAAGGCAAAAAGAAGCTAAGAGTTGTCTTTTTGCCCATCAATTAAATGTAATGACATTGTAGGAATAGTTATGGGAAATATTTTCTGGCAGATCTTTTTTTTTCTTTCTTATATCCCAATCCTGTTCTCTGCTCAGACATGGGGATTAAGAAAACAAACACTGCAAATTCTGAGAAAATTGGGGGAGGATGTGTTCTCAGAACCTGCTTGGGTGGCTGTTACCAGGAGAACATGGCAAGAGGACACTCGTTCTTAGAGTCCAAAGTGACAGCAACAACCAAATCAGTAAGATTTGTATAATATTATGTGGACACTCACTTTAAAATAGTTACCTGGAAGACTTGAACTACAAATCTGCTTTTCACTTACTTAGATTACTCGATGAGTAAATTGTTGGCAATTTTGCCTCTCTGACAACACATAGATATGGTTCCTAAATGATTTAAATATGACAATGAATTGAGCTAAATGTGTTTTTTATTGCTTTTAATTCAATGAAACTAAAGTCACTGGAATTTGTTACAGCTTGACCACCTTTTTCAAAAGTGTTTATAATTCTTATTTACATAAGAATGAAATATTTGGCAATTGGAACAATAGCTCTTTCACAACCACATTGTTCCTTTTTTTTTCCCTTCCAGTTGCAGACATGGGAGAGATGTGAGTTTAAAAATATCAGTGGGCTTTGGCATGAATGCTTTGGTTGGCAAAGCAATTCCCCAGCTGCTACTGGACGGCAGTTTGCTGTCATTTTCCATGCATCTCTTGGTGCTGGGCTTAAAGGTTTGGTTATTCAGCACCATAGCCCTTCTTAACTTATATGGGATCCCACAGCCTGAGGATGTGGCCTCCCACACACCTCCAGACGCTGCCATGGAGTGTCATACACATGCAAAACCACCCTGGTGGAAAGGGCAGTTTGGGAGAGAATTTTCACGGGGACATGGGTTCTAGGAGGGGTGAGCTGAGGACCAGTGTGAGATATTTGTTGGGGCAAAGAAAACATCATCCCCTATTAGCATAGCACCTAGCTAGTCCTCCATAGAACATAGGAGTTAGGGGAAAATCAGAAGAGAATAACAAACTTTTACTTGAAAGCCTCTGTGTGTGTGTGTGTGTGTGTGTGTGTGTGTAACAAAGAGGAGTATAAATATTGGTCATGGCCACCTGGAAGGGTTAATACATAATAAATTACTTCTGAACTGAGTGTCTTAAAACAACAATGTTTATTATCTCAGAGTTTCTGTAACTTAGGAGTCTAGAAGTGGCTTAATTGGGTGCTTTGGCTCAGGGTGTCCTGCAAAGCTATAATCAAGGCATCAACTGGGTCTGCAGTCACCTAAAGGCTCAGCTAGGGAAGAATGCACTTACAAGCTTACTCACAGCGTTGGTGGAAGGCCAGTCTCACTTCCTTCTCCACCTGGCAGCTTACAAGATGGCAGTTGTCTTCCATCAAAATGAGCCAGGGAGGGAGCACAAGATGCAAGCTACAGTCTTTTTGTAACCTAATTACAGAGTGAACCCCTATTACTTTGACTGTTTTCTATTCAGTAGAAGCAAGTTCCTAGGTCCAGCCCAGATCAAGAAGAGAGAATTAAAGGAGATTGTGAATGCCATAGGGCAGAGCCTTTGGGGAGCCAATTCAGAAGCTGTCTTCCACATGATTCAATTTTCAAAGATTCATATATCATTACCTCCAAGATTGGTAGTGTTTTCTCTTGCATTTATGGCCATTTATCAAAAAGTAATGAGAGATATAAAGGCAGAGAGAGCAAGAGGCTGGAAACTTACATCGTGGCAAATCCCTGCAATAGATGCTTTATATGATACCTAATCTCCACAAGAAGATTGAGAGGTGGGTCCTTATTACCACCATTTTCAAATAAGGAAACTGAGGCTCATAAAAATAGACTTTAGGTATAGGATTTTGTGGCAGACTTTAGATGTAGGGTTTTGTGGCATGATCCTATAGTCCTACAAATATACATTAGAAACAAAACTGTGATTTTTCCCATTATACTTTTCTATCAGTTTCTATTCGACTTGATACTAGAATTGAGTATTAAAAAACTTATTTCATTTATTTTTTCAATTATTAAAATAATACATGTTTACTTTATAAAGTTAAGAAGCCATAGAAAATTAGAAGTATGGGGAAGGGCACACCATGTCATAGTAAGTAAATGTGAACAAATACTCTAGCATTGTCAGAGCAAGTTTTAGCCAGTAGCAGCAAGGCAAAAGTTGATCTCCATGGTTACAGAATCCAAAGAAACAGGAATGCAGCAGATCTTTCAAAGCTCAAGGGACCAGCCAGGTCTTGCTGATTGAGGAAGATTCTATTTAGCAAATTTCTAGGTAGCATGGGGCAGTAGTGCTGGGGAAGAGGATGTTTAGGTGTTGGCCATGGCTAAAAGTTAATGGCTCATTTTTTATAATTTGTTTGTTCCTGTAATTTTTTAATTTTTTTAAAGATTTTATTTTTATTTATTTGACAAAGAGAGATCACAAGTAGGCAGAGAGGCAGGCAGAGAAGGAGGGGAAGCAGGCTCCCAGCCGAGCAGAGAGCCTGATGCGGGGCTCGATCCCAGGACCCTGAAATCATGACCTGAGCTGAAGGTAGAGGCTTAACCCACTGAGCCACCCAGGCTCCCCTGTTCCTATAATTTTTTTATGGAAAGTTGTATTTTAAGGTTTGTGGCCTTAATCTGACAAGTTCATAATTATATCAGTTGTATAGTTAGAAATCTTAAGGAAGACATGTTCTAGAAATGGTTGACATACTTAATTTGATGAATCAGAGACCTAAACTGAGGCACCTGGAGGGAAGGAAACACAGCAGCTTGTCTGAAAACGGTTGACATTTGTTAGGAAAACCAACCTCTATTGAGCATCTTGTATATGCCAGACATGATGCAAAAAACTTGACATACATAAGCTCATCAAATCCTCAATAAACTCAAGAGGGAAGTTGTTATTAGTATGATTCTTCCCATTTCACAGAGATGGAGGAGTAGAGGTCAAAACCTTGCTTGAGGTCACTGCATGCATTTCCTGGGGCTGCCACTCTGTGGCACAAACTGGGTATCATGGCACCATGAAGTACCACCAACTGGGTAACTGAATACACCAAGAATTTACTCTTTCACACTTCCTGGAGTTCACACGTCTGAAATCAAGGTGTCATCGGGGCCATGCTCTCTCTGAGATTCTTGCTAAATCATTTTCTTATCTCTTCCAAGCTTCTGGGAATGGTTGTCAGTCCACAATGTTCCTTGGCTTGATGCTCCAAACTCCATGTCTGCCTTGCTGGTCACATTAATATCTCTGCATGTCTCTCTCTTCATGTGGCATTCTCTTGTGTGTGTGTGTGTGTGTGTGTGTGTGTCCCCAGATTTCCCTCTTATAAGGACATCTGTCATATTGATCTAGGAGCCATCCTAATGATTTCATCTTGATTACATCTACAAAATCCCATCTTCAAATAAAGACAAATCCACAAGTATTGGGGGTTAGGACTTCAAATTATCTATGATGGTTAATTTTATGTGTCAAGTTGAGAGAACCACAGGGTACCCAGATTTAATGCTGTTTTCTGAGTGTGTCTGTGAAGGTTTTTAAGATGAGATTAGCATTTGAATTGGTGGACTTCATAAAGTAAATGGCCCTGCCCAATGTGAGTGGCCATAAACCAATCAAGATTGGGGGGAATTATTTGCTATTGCACTACTAAGGTATATAAGTGTATAAATATAACTGCCCCATCTGAGAGCTCCTGTGAATAGCAGTAGAGATCCCAGACAGAAGACAAGAAAACAAGGGAGAGCTACACTGTCTTTTCTTGGATCAAATGGGAATGGGGATTTAAGGATGTGGATATTAGAAAAGAAAGGAAAAGGAGAGAGGAAGAGCATGGTGAAGAACATCCCCAAATACCTGAAGAACTTTTATGAAGAAGAACCTAATATTTAAGTATTTAGAGTGGGATATAAAATACCCTTCAACTTCTCCTACAACAGTTTCTGTTGTGTGAAAGGATATTATATAAAGGTTTTGTACGTGAGAGTGTTTGAGAAGTGGGTATGTGTGTATGAAAGAGAGAAAGAGTCTGAATCTGTATCGGAAAGAGTTGTGAGCATGAGTGTCTGTGTGTGTGAAAGATAATTTGTTAGAAAGGGAAAGGTGGTGAGCATGTGTGTCCACGTGTGTGTGTGTGTGTTTGTGTGTATGAATGCATATGAGAAAGAGAGAATATGTGTCTGAGGTATGTGTGTGTGAGAGAGAGAGAAAGAGAGAGAGAAGGTGCTAAGGGCAAATAACCACTAAGTCTTCTGTGTGGGTTCAGGGGTCACACAAGGAACAACACGTACAGAATGGCAGGCAGACACATAACCCTTACCTATTTCTGCTGAAACAGGAAATGAAAAGGAACCAGAGTAGGACTCATGCCCTCACCACTTGTTCATGGGTCCACACCCCACCATATCCCTACTTCTTTCAAACCACCAGAATTTGAAGAATTTGGGAATGGGTCTTTTCTCCTTTTCGTAAATCACAGGAAAGGCTCTTGAGCTAAACTCTGGATCTTCAGTAACATTGGGTGCCTGCTGTCACCAGAGTTGATCACAAAAATGAATCTAGACACTTAGCTTTCAGGAAAAAAAAAAGTTATCTATACCTGGAGGTGAATCTATATATGAACCACAGGTGGTGTTTTAATATGGGACAGGCACCCTCACATGTTCACATGGTTTGGGGTTTGTCAACAGTGATGGCCAAGCAATCCTTCACACTAGATCCCCAGAGACCAACTAATCAGCTAATGACCATGTCTAGCATCTGCAGGCTAATACTATTTAGAAAACTTCTTCTGTTGGTTGAAACACCTACTAAAATGGTAGGGAACCAAAGACTCAGTTGATCATGCTCAGACAGACATAAAGCAATTTAGTACTGAAAGTGTTGATTTAGTGAGAATACCTGCACCATGATCAAAATGTGTTCTGTTCTGGAGTGTTCTTGCTGCTGTCAGGACCACAGGTTCCCCTTAAGGAGCCCAGAGGAGGGAGACCTTCCCATTACAGCAGAGTGGCTGAGAGGTTGAGCATGGTTAAAACAGACCTATCTGCTGACGCTTCTTAGCTTTGGAACATTGTGCTGTTAATCTCACCAAGTTTCCAGATCTTCTTCTCTAAAATGGAGGAACTCATGAGATATTATATGTAATGTACTTAAGACAATGTCTAGTATACAGAAAATATTCTTAAAGATTGGTTACAATTGTTAGCACAAATGACAAAAGCAAGTTGGGATATTTTAACCATTTTATAGCAGACACTTGTCCTCCAGGCAAGAAATAATACTCAGTAGCCAGAACTTTCTACCATCCCTTTGTGATTTGTTTTTCCCTGATAAGTCTTGGTTAAGCTAAGGGAAAAGGGACTGGGGAGTTTTCAGATGTGTCACTCAAAAGTAAAAGTCACATCACTGTCCTCATTTTCTAACCCTGATAATCACCCTCACCTCATCCAAACCAAACAATGATAAAAACAATTTGAGCTTGGTTGGTGAAATGGAAACTTTTGGGGTTGCTGTTCACTTTTTACTGTAGTTGATTTGCCCTTGATTTTTAACATTGATGAGGAGATACAAATATAACCAGACTGAGAGAAAGAGACAATGGAACCCAAATTCAAAACAAAACTAGATTCCCCATCCTGATATGGGGGTTCAGGGCCAGTGTCAGGCAGCATGACAGGAAAGGTGAAAGAAAGAAAGAGAGAGGGGAAGAAAGAAAGAAAGAAAGAAAGAAAGAAAGAAAGAAAGAAAGAAAGAAAGAAAGAAAGAAGGGAAGGAAGGGAGAGAGAAAGAAGTAAGTGAAAGAACAGAGGCTGAGCCATTTACCACATAGTAATTGGACACAAGGAAACTTACCCCTGGCACCTGGCCTTTGAGGTAATTATCCTTCTCCCAGGAGCATAATAGCCCCATTGTTTGCCTAGTGAGCAGCACAGGAGTGCAATAAGAAAGGGAGAGAAGTCAGGGGAAGAGCAGGAAAAGAGGGAAGGTGTGGTCTTTGATGTGCTTCCAGGCCAGGGCTGGGAATCTGCACTGTGAGAAATCAGCATGTCAGTGATCTTTGTCTTACCTGGGAAGACACTTTTTTTTTTAAGATGTTATTTATTTATTTGACAGAGAGAGAAAGCCAGAGAGGGAACATGAGCAGGGGGAGTGGGGGAGGGAGAAGCAGGCTCCCCGCTGAGCAGGGAGCCCGATGTGGGACTGGATCCTAGGACCCCAGGATCATGACCTAAGCTGAAGCCAGGCGCTTAACCACTGAGCCACCCAGGTGTCCCTGGGAAGACACTTCTAACAGTGCAAATCCTGGTCTTTATCTGCACAGAGCCCATTACATCAACTCGGCCAGCTGTCATCAGCTGGGGCTGAAAGCAAAGTACACACTTGGATTTGACTTTATTGACATGTCTCACTAGCAAAAGCAAGATCGGAGAACTTCAGACTGAGATAATTCAGGTAGATCCAGTGATAGTGTGATGTCTCTTACCATGGCTTATCCAATGTTTCCCAGACAAAGTTCTTTCGGTACAAGTGAAACAACACTGAAGTTCAAGAACACTTTTCAGTGCTAGAGGGAGCCGAGGATGCTGTGTTCCACCAAGCGGTGGCATTCACTCGCTTTGGTCCCTCGAGCATTCCGGTGAGCCTCTTGGCACAGGAGGGCTCGAGATGTTCTAAAAGTGGACTTGGATGTCAAGGAATGTCTATCCCAGAAGTGGAACCATGTACCTACAACAATATGACTGTAATAGAAATGGTGCAGGTCAAAAAATAGATAGAAGTTAAGTGGGGGGAAATTATAAAAAGATGTGATTTTTTTTTCTTGGATGGGGGTGAGAAAAGATCAGACAAGTCATGACAAAGGAAGTACCATGAGAAAGGGGCCTTGACATTGAGAAAGGCAGTTGATGTGATGACACTGGGCATTATACACAACTGATGAATTGTTGAACGCTACATCTGAAACTAACGATGTACTATAGGTTGGGTAATTGAATTTAAATAAAAATAGAAGGGGGCCTTGAACAATGGAATGGGATTTGAAATTCTGACTGAGAGGTAAATGTCTCTAATGATAAGGGTATAGAAGTTGTGTTTGTTTCCCCTTACCCATATTACAATTCAAGATGTTATTTGTGTTATAATGGTACATTCCAAGTTTTGACTGTAGAACACAGAGTATGGAAATATTTAGAGGATAGGGAAAAATTCCTTTTAATTTACCCATTTGGGCATTAGTGCTCATAGTCCCCGAAAACCCTCTTTAAAATTACTTTTGAATTTTAAAATGATTACATATTTATTATGCTATCAACCACTCAGTACCAAGCACTGATTTAAGTATTGTGAGAGAGAACAATATGCAAATATGACAGAAAGCATTAGGGAATCAGTAGGTATCTAAAAAAAAAAAAAATTAGGTGTTATTTTTGATGCTCTTCAAAATTAGGTGAAAGAAAATAATTTTGCAATCATAATTTTCAAGGTCATAAGTGTTCCTCCTTTCCAAAGTGCTTTTGAGTCCTTTGTTACATCCTTCATTCTCTGTTTTACACAGTATTCTAAGTTCATTTTCTCCCTGGAAAGAGTCTACTTCTCAGGCAGGCTTACTTGCATACCAATTAAATGTGGAAACTAGAGTATCCTGTCCAGGCTACAGAAATCCACATTACTTTTGTCTTAACTGTTTTGTATTCACATACAATTAAGTTCAATAGACATCAGTGTACCTACTAAAACTCTCTTTAAAGTCACTATGATATAGCTTCACAATGGATTCTGTAATTTGAATGCAAGCTTTTATACTCAATCATGTACTAAACATACCCCTCTGGTTTCTTCGCTTTCAAATACTTTGGCTGAACAGGTGGCGAGGGGCAAAGCCCAAATGCTGCCATTTTGGTGGCCAGCTGGTTACACAAAGAAATGAAATGAGTGCTCCCTGGTGAATATGATGCTACAATAAATATGGAAGTTGAATGAGTCCATTTAACAGATCCTTTTCTAAAGTAAACTTTTAAATTTGAAATAATTTAAATTTTGCAAAAGTTTCAAAGACAGTTCAGAGAATTCTTATATACTGTTCACCTAGTTTCTGCGATTATTCACCTCTTTGCTCCTATGGTGTATTTGCCACAACAAAGAAGTCAACATTGGTTTATTCCTGTCAATTAAATTCCAGATATCATTTGGATCTCACCAGTTTTTTCTAAATGTCTTTTTTTTTTCCTGTTCCAAGATCCAATCCAAGGCACCACACCTGTTTAGTTGTGTCTCTCCAGTCTCCTCTGGTCTGTGACAGTTGGTCTTCTCAGTTGTTTGTTGTTTATCATGACCTTAGAAGTCTTCAGGAGTATCCAGGTATTCTATAGAATGACCCCAAATGTTGGTTTGTCTCTTTTTTCTTCATGGGATTATAGGATTTGGGAAAAAATGGATGAAGTGCCCTTCTTATCACATTCTATTAGGAGGTACATGGTATCCACATGACATCATGGGCTTCTTAACTTTCATCACTTGGTTAAAGTAGTGTTTCTTAGGTTTCTTGGTTGTAAAGGCAATATTTTCTATTTCTGTCTACCCTACCCTCAAGGTTGAAGGGAGAGGAGACCTTCAACTGAGTCTCAACTTGTGGAAGAGGAGGTATCTACATATATTACTTTTTTTTCTGAAAGTATTTGGTCCTTCTTATTTGTTTATTCATTCATTCATTCCTTCACTTATATCAGTAGGGACTCATGGATAACTTTGGGTTATATTCAGTAATATTTATTTTGTTGCTCAAACTACATCAGATATAGCTAGTGGGAAACTCTTTAAGGTTTGCTCTAATCCCTTGGATATACCACTATCCTGTATGTTTGAAACTATGTATGTATCTGTGTGTGTGTGTGTGTGTGTGTGTGCGTGTGTGTGTGTGCACGTTTACTTCTTTACCTTCTGATACTCCAAGGTGCTCCACACATACCTTGCACTTTCCCTTCTTTAGCCCCCAAATTGACAATTTCCCTGAGGAGCTCTGACTAACAGATTCCTTTAACCTATTAATGAAAAGAAAAACAAGTTTTCCTTTCAAAGTATGGTGTCATCATTTGATAGGCACATTATTGTTAAACTTTCTAGAAGTTAAATGACTTTCAAAAATTTGTAAAGGTTAATTTGCATTTGCTGAGATACTATAAAATGTTTATTAATTTGTATTTTTCTTGGGCCATAATGATTCAAAATATAAAATATTCCTTAACCTTTAAATAATTTTTAATAATAAGTACTTCTAAAGAAGTCCAAACCCATAGAATATACACCACTAAGGGTACACCTGAATATAAACTATGACCTTGGGTGAATATAATATATCAATGTAAGTTCATCAATTGTAATAAATTCACCCCTCTGGCACCAGAAAAAAAAAGAACAAGTTCTAAAGGAGTGCAAATGAAATATTTGATCACATTTCAGTCTTTATAATACTTTTCTTTAGCATATTTACTTTAAAGTTTAGTGCATCAGTCAGGATTTGCCAGGTTATGCTGCAGTGACAGAAAACCCCAAATCTCAGTGGTTTAAGACAGCAGTGGTTTATTCACACTTAGGATCCATGTCACCTTGGGTGAGTAAGAGGCTCTGCTCCACGGTGTTCCCCCCAAGGCTCCAGGTTGAACAAGTGTCTCTACTGTCTGGATTGAAATTTGTCATGTTGACAGGAGGAAGAGAACATGCTTGTGACCAGAAGTGAAACAAGTTACTTCTCAAGTATCATGAGCCAAAGAGAGGTACCTGGCCATGACCATCCTGCTATGTGTTCAAAGGAAGAGAACTAGAAAAATGAACAGACAGCTTTAATGATTACTGCTCTTGGGCATGTGTGTACTGCTAACTCTCCCTAAGCTTTCCATACAAATAAGATTCATTGGACCTTGCATTCCAGAAAATGAGAGGAAATACTATCTCTTTCCCTACTATTTCTAAAGCCCTCCTAAGAGGCCTACATTTTCTTGGCTGTCAGTTATGACCTCTCGTTATAAACTGCTTCTTCAACTCCAAAACCAGTGTGTGCTTTTGAAATTATTCTACCACCAATACAATGTTCTTTGAGAAAAGTACACCTCAGAGAAAGCTGTACTGCCCTCATTAATTTATCCCAGGTATAGACAGTGCCCACTACTCTAATTATGAATAATAAATCTAGAACTGGATGAAGGTGACTATTAAGGTTTACTAAGAAACTATGGCACAAACTTGATAGAAGGTAAAATTAGATATCCATTATTTTTAATTATCCACAATCTTTTCACAGAGACAAACACAATTAACATGCTCCTGTATTTCTTTGCTCTATTACCATATTTATTCCATAGGTTCCTATTTTAATAATATAATTTTGGATTCTGTTTTATCTCCTAACATTAAAATGTTTTGTGTCATCATACAATTTTTAAAAACCTTTAAAAATTCCATAATATTTTATCATATGGAGATTCCACAATTGACTTAAGTAATTTCTATGGTGGACAAATCCTTATACTGTGAACATCTATTTTTATACTGAAATAAAGTACTCTGTGATAGACAATTTTATAAATACATATTTACGCATATCTCTGGTTAATCTCATACCATAAATTCTTGGAAGAGGAGCTACTGAGTCAGAGGATTAACCATTTTATGCTCTTACTACTTACTGTTAAATTGTTTATCAGAAGTAGACTTCAGTTTTTGTTCTCACCAGCAGAGTGTGACTAATCCTCATCAACACTGAATAACCTTGGGAGGTTAATTTTTAGTTCTCATTTGAACAGCAAACAACCCCTATCAGGAGAAATTAAAAAATACAGGAGTGGCTAAAGGTAGATTTTGTGTTAACATAGTGTCATCAAATATTTTAATTGAGGAGCAGTAAGACATCTATTTGGCTGATGAATAACTATGGTAAATATTAAACAATACTTTGGTTATAATAGGCCTAATGTGAAAATAACAGCCTTTAAAAAGTCCTTTTGATCTCATTACCTGTCTCATTACTGACATGCTGGTTTTAATAACCTGTTTGTCAAACGTGAAAAGACCTTATTTGTATGGTTTTATTTCTTTTTAGAAGAAACTATGCTTTTGTGTAATTAAAAACTGAGAAATATACCACAAAAGAACATAAGAACACTATTAATCAGTAATTTAAAATCTGATAAAAATCTTGGACTTGGAAAAATAGTAAAGTTCAAGATAATGGAACTGTACTCATCAGTTTCCTAAAAAAATTAGTCTATATGAATGAACTAAAAACATTAGAATTAATGTAAAAGATTTAAATTTTATACTTTCTGTAAAGGAGAAGATTTCCATGCTATAATCACTGTCATGGAAATCATCTCTGAAAATTAATAATGATGATTTACTCTCTGTTTATAAGACTTGGAAACAATTTCAAGTTCCTGCTAAGGGTTATGATTCATAGGACAAGACTGAAACCAGAAATAAGAGTGACTTGTATGATTCCCACATACAGGTTAGTTTCATATATTTCTATGGCTTAGTTACAATGCCCTGTAACTTGTGTGAAAATCACCTACAAATACACAGAAACATATACATACACATATAGGTGTTAAAACAAAACTAGACAACATAATTTAACCACAAAATCCACAGTTCCTAAAAACCAAGACAGCTCCAATTATTTATCCACAGAAATACAGAATAATTTAACCACAGTATACAATGTATATAACCAGAAATATTAACTTAATATTTATATCCAGAATAGTATGAATGATAAAAAGATGATCATATTTCTTTTTCTTTTTTAAATAATTATTTATTTAAGACAGAGAGAGAGAGAGAGAGAGAGAGAGAGTGTGTGTGTGTGTGTGAGCAGGGGGAAAGATAGAGCAAGAGAAGGAGAGAGAATCTCCAGCAGACTCCCTGCTGATACAGAGCCCCACGTGGGGCTCAATCCCATGACCCTGAGATAATGACCTGGGCTGAAACCAAGAGTCAGACACTTAACCAACAGAACCATCCAGGTGGCCTAGATGATATTTCTTATCTTTCCAATGCAGCTATCTGAAAGATTGCCTACTACATTGACCCCAGCTTTGATGGACAATATTATTTACTGAAGTGGTATATGTTTAGCCAGCTTGGTTTTTCCCTGTGACTGTCCTTCTGTGATGCGACATTTTTCAAGCTTCTTTCAAAAACTTTGAGGAGTCAGTGCTTTTATTAAAATATGATAATTTGGCTAAGTGCAAAAGCAATACCAAATAAGTTTGTTATACCATAAACATTTTACCCTGCCTAAAGAGAAATAGTTGGTGGGGAAAACATTTTATAAGATAAATGGTACCAGTGCAGTGCTGTCTCAGATTATCTCTGTGTCATTGTTTTGGTGTCTCTATAACAAGTGAATATAGAATGGGGGTTGATCTTCAAGCTGGTCATATTTGTGTTGAATGATAACTACATAATGCCTCATATCCAGGGTCATATCTTGTTTAGCAGTATGCTTTTAACAGATGTTAGTTAAATGGGTGGCAAAGTGGATGGTGTAGCAACAATCTATTGTTGTGGAGCAATTGTACAACAAACTTAATGGCTTCTTTTAAGAACATACATTTATCATCACAGTTTTCTGTGGCTTAGAAAGAGCCTGGGCACTATTTTCTTGATTCTTTGCTTCAGAGTCTCACAAGGTTTCCCTGAAGATGTAGTTGGGGCTATGGTTTCATCTGAGGCTTGACTGGGGGAGGATCTACTTCCTAGCTCACATTTTTGACAAAATCTAGTTCCTTGGGGTTGTGGGACTCAGGAGTTTATTTCATTGAGGGTGTCAACTGAAGGTCCTTACAGGCGGGAGACTGCCTTCAGCTCCTAGAGACTGCTCCTAGTTCCTCACTATGTGGGGCTCCCCAACTTGGGTTTTTTTGCTTCTTCATTTTTTTAAATTAGAAATTTATTTATTTATTTGAGAGAGAGAGAGAGAGAGAGAGAGCAAGCAGTAGGAAGGGGCTGGGGGAGAGAATCCTCAAACAGACTCTCTTTGAGCCCAGGGTCCAAGTGAAAGGCTCAATTCCAGGATGCTGAGATCATGACCTGAGCTGAAATCAAGTCAGCCATTTAACTGACTGAGCCACCCAGGCACCCTGGTCATTTGCTTCTTCAAATCCATCAAGGGAAAGAGAAACTCCAGCAAGGTAGATGACACAGTTTCATGCAATTTAATCATATAATCACATACATGTAATCCCATTACCATATGTCCTATTATCTTTAATGTATTCTGTTGGAATTAGCAATAAGTTACAGGTCCAGCCCACACTCAAAAGGAGGGGATCAAACCAGGATGTAAAAACCATGAAACAGGAATCATGAGGACCACTTGAAGAGTCTTTCAATTATCAGTGGGTATTCAGGTATAAAATGGTGACTTTCAACATGAATGACTATCTACTTTCTTGAAAGGAAGTTAGAATATACGTACCTTTCCAATGTTTGCTGTGTAAAGTGGCTAACAGTGTCCTTTTGTTATGAATTTTGTATTTTATAATCTACATATTTCTCACAATGTTGGCCATGTAGAAATTAGAGACTGATATTCCCAGAATGTGGTTGCTTCTTTAGGAAACATTTGATGGTCTAATGCAGTATCAGTTATGAACTATGATATCAATAGTAGGAGCAGTAAGAATGATGGTAACACATAATAGTGGTTTGTTTGTTGAATATCATTTTTATGTCAGGCACTGGGCCAAATACATACATTCCTGCATATAAGCTCAGTCCCACAAGGACCTGCCCACACATGAGCTTGGATTGACCAAATGACTCTAACCCTCAGTCACACTTCCTTGGCCCAGGGGGTCAGTGTATGTCTTCTCACAGCACTCTGGGGCTGCCTGGAAAGGGTGGGCTGCTTCCTCACATTCACCCTGGACGTTTCAGTACCACAAAGAGAATATGGCACTTAATGAGAGCTGGTGTTTAAAAGCTACTCTGAGAGACATGACAAGTCAGGAAGCAGGACTTATAATTAAAATGAAGAAATAGAAACCTGGGTGGCTCAGTCATTAAGCATCTGACTTTAGCTGAGGTCATGATCCCGGGGTCCTGGGATCAAGCCCCACATTGGGATCTCTGCTCAGTGGGGAGCCTGCTTCTCCCTCTCCCACTCCCCCTGTTTGTCTTCCCTCTCTCTATGTCTCCCTCTGTCAAATAAATAAATAACATATTTATTTATTTATTTATTTATTTATTTAAGATTTTGTTTTTATTTCTTTATTAGACAGAGATCACAAGTAGGCAGAGAGGCAGGAAGAGAGAGAGAGAGGAGGAAGCAGGCTTCCCGCTGAGCAGAGAGCACGATGTGGGGTTTGATCCCAAGACCGTGGGATTGTGACCTGAGCCAAAGCAGGGGCTTTTACCCACTGAGCCACCCAGGTGCCCCAAATAAATAAAATACTTAAAAAATAAAAAAAGAAAGAAACAGAAACTGAAGGAACAGAATGTAATACTTGTTTCTTCAAAAAATATTGACCAAGTGCTTAAAAATGTGCAAGGCACCGTGCCAGATGTTAGGAGTTTAAAAGTAGACAAGATAGGTCCTAGTCCTTGCAGAGCTTAATTCTACTAATATCTACTAGATAAATCAAGATAAAAAATTAAAATAGAACTATTGTATAATCTGTGGAAGCAACATATAACTGCCCTATGACCCAACAATTCCATATTTAGCTATATACCCAATAGCAGAGATGAGTTCTTATGACCACCAAAAAGCATGCACAGTTTTATTCATAATAGTCCCAAAATGGAAACAGTCCAAATGTCCACCAAAGATAGAATGAATAAGTAAGGTGTTTTTTTTTTTTTAAATCACACAATGGTATATATATACTCATAAGAAAAAAGAACAAATTATTTTGCCCACAATTACATGGCAAGTCTTAAAGTGTTCTGTTGAGTGAAAGAAGCCACACACATCAGAGTACATGATGTGTGATTACATTTCTATGCAGCTCAAGAAGAGATAACTAACCAGTGATTGAGAGAAGGCAGAATAGCAGTTGCCTCTGGAAATGGGAAGAAGGCACTATGGGGATTAACTTGGAAAGGAAGTAGGGAAATCTGGAATTGTAGTCATGTTCTATTTCTTGATCTGTGTAGTAGGGACATAAATAGGCTATATTTCTTCATCAAGCTATACACTTAAAATTAGTGCACTTAACTATATGTTTTAATGCAATAAAAAATGAAGGTGGTAAAAATAATCACAAAGTCCTTTCTCAAGGAAATAATCATAGAGCTGAAGTGGGGGAATGCTGTGGAGCAATGGCCTGCTTTTGGAATGGTGATTTGCATGGGCGTCTGTGGAGGTGTCTTTTGAAGGGACTTGCCATGAGGAGTTCGGTGGGAGAGTAGTCTGGGCAGAGGACTCTGCAAGTGCAAAGACCCTGAGGCAAGGATGAGCTAAGCATGAAGTATAGAGCTCAAAATTAATGCCTAAGAAGTGACCTGATATGAGATGGTGAAGTAGGCAGAGATGGGATATCTCAGGGCCATGAAGGCTGCCATAAGGAATGTAGTTTTACCCTGAGTACCCTGGGAAGCCACTGTAGGATTTTCAGCTGGAAAGTAAAATGAGCTCAGGAATTCTTACAGTTCAAGAAATAGTCACTCTGAAAAATAAAGAGACCATTGTTAAAAGGGTGAAAATAAAGAGACCCCTAGTTAAAAATAAAGGGACAAAGAGTCGTGGGTAGTGGCAAGGAAATGAGGATGGGGGCCTGATACGGCATCAACAGAACTTGCCAGTGAATTGACTGTAGGATGATGGTTCTGGCTGGATTGGCTCCATGACCATGGCACAATTTTCTGAAAGGTGGAAGACCAAGGAAGGATGAGGGTGGGGTAGGCAAGAAGCTATAAAGCCACTTTGAATATTTCATTTTGAGGCATCTGTGCTCCAAGCGGCAGGGCAGGAGGGGAGTTAGATGCATTAGCCTGGAGCTCAGCAAGGAGCCATCACCATTAGGTGGTATGTTCGCTCTTGGGGATAGATAGGCTCACCCAGGGGCGTGTATGGAGGGAGGAAGAGAGAAAAGGGGAACCACAGAAGGGGAGGATGAGCGTGATGATGAAAGCATGAACTTGCACCATCTAAAAGGCACACTCCTGCCTAATCTGGGAAGGTCCTGGAATCTGACTCCCAGTCTGAGATGACCCCTCATCCCCCCCCCACAGCCCCCTCTCTCTGAAAGCTGGTGTGATTATGTCTCCCATTCTTATAAAACAAGGAAAAAACTTTAAAAAGTGCCTCATTCAAAGCTTCCTACAGCTCCGAGGTATTAACATACCCATTTGACAGGTGAGAGAACTTAGTTTAGAAGCTAAGAAATGTATCCTGTGTCAAAGAGCTGTTAAATATCACGTCTAGCACTTCACATCAGGCAACTTCCAGAAGGGGTGTGCACCAAGCCACAGAAGAAAAGAAGCGTCTGGTTACAGTTTATACTTTAAGTAAAGGAAAGACTGTCTGCCCAAAATGGGAATACAAAAATTACCCTTGCATGGACACTGCTGGCAAAGCAGAAAACCACCTTCTCAGGCTGTGCAGGCCAAGTTTGCTCCAGTTAGAAGGATCAAAAAGACAAGAAAGTCCTTGAGTTTGGGTAGAAACAAAGGCAGGCCTGGTTCCTGAGAGGTTCCCGAGAAATGCAGAGTGACGGCCTCACCTAAGGATGACAAGGAATGAACAGCAGAGTCCCCAGACCAGTCCCCGACCAAGGTGGTTCTGAGGGTCACCCCTGAAAGGCACCTCTCCCGCTCCCTTCCTGGGGAGGAAACAGTGACTCATCTCCGAATCGGCTCCATGCCCTATAAAGATCATTTTATGTAAATCTGTATGGTGAATAATACACACTTCCTCTTGTGTATTTGGTAGCAATTATCCAAGTCTTCTCTGATCGTCATCAGACGACGATCGTCTGATCGTCAAGCTGAAGGGCTCTGTGGGCTGTTTTATCCACCGCTGAAGTGAAGATGGTATTATCAATGTGTGAGATCAGGCTAGGGGAAAAAACCCAGTAAGATATTCCCTAAAACAGGTTCTTTCTTAATGAGGCTTACTGCTGTCAAGTGTACTACATCACACACACACACACGTGCACGCACACATATTACATGACACAACTTTCAGTCATTATGTTAAGTGATGGGTTCCATTTTGTGAACTCTACTCTGTTTTGACCAAATCTATGTCTGTACAGCAAGATTTAGGAGTGGTTTCCTTTGATTATGTCTGTGATGTCCCATTCATATGAACTGTGTTTCCCTGTATTTTGAATTCTAAGAAAAGCAAAACAAGAAAGTAGGTGCATCATAACTTCTCCTTTTTCCAGAACCTGTCTCCTCTTTCCCATGTCATTGTTATTTCTCTTCCCCTTTCCTCTAGTACAGGATCATCCTTTTCTCTTCACAGAGCCCTCCCTTTGCTGCCCGCACCCTGAGCTCCCAGGCGTTGCTTTCCTGAGGCTGCCATAATGAAACACCACAAACAACAGAAATGTATTCCCTCATGGTTCTAGAGACCAGAGGTCCAAAATTCAGGGAACAGCATGGCCATGCTCCTTGTGAAGCTCTGAGTCAAGTCTCTCCTTGCCTCTTCCAGCTACTGACGGTGGATGGCAGTTCCTGGTGCTCTGGGTCCTCAGCTGCTTGCTTCCATCTCTGCCTGTGTGGTCACACACAGTCTTTTCCTGTGTATGTCCAGATCTTCCTCTTCTCATAAGACTCCAGTCATACTTGGATGAAGTCCCACTTTAATGATATCGTCTTAATTTGATTCACATCTGTAAAGGCCCTATTTCCAAATAAGGTCACAGTCACAAGTACCAGGGGTTAGGGCTTCAACATATCTTTTGGGGGACGCAGTTTAACCCCTGACACCCTGTGCCACTTATGTTTACTTGTAGTATGAGGTCAAGTCCCAAAGGAAATGTGGCTTACAGTTTCCTTAGAAAGCCACATATTGAAGACCTTATAAATAGAGTTCCCCCAAGGAAAATTCACCACAAAAATTACCTTTTCAAAATAAAACATCAGTACTTTGAAGAAACCTTAACATTGCCATGCATGCCCACATGTACAAATACACAGTTCCTCTCTCTCTCTCTCTCCTCTCTCTCCCCTCTTATTTACTTCATTTTTAGCACTTTAATAATAAATTATAATATACATCTTGAATTATTATCCATTCAAGAATAATTTTTATTCTGGTTTTGCTCTTTTCCATTTCAAATAAAACAAAGAAAGAAACTAAAATGTTAGGCCAATGAGATCAGCCACCTGATGTGACCCCTCCTTATTTTCCATTCTGGACTTCCTTTCAGCCCTCACAATCTTAAGACCATGAAACTTTGTAGGATTCAGTATTTTGTTGTCAGAATGGTATATTGATTAAGAGCATGAGCTTTGAAGGTATTAGAGTTGGGTTCTCACTGACTCATGGTATGTTTTGGGTTCTGTGACTCAGCCACCCTCAAAGGGTGGTTGTAGAGATGACATTAGGTGATACATGGGAAGTACTTGGCCCATGGGCTGGCACCTAACAGATGCCCCATTAACACTAGCTGGTTATCGAGTAACACATATACAATGTGCTAACTGACCATTAGCCATAACTTTAGAAATATTATCTATAGGTGTTGTAGGAGGAATTCTGTAATTATGTTTAAAATCTTTTAAAAAATGATGTCTTAAGTTTTTGAGTAGGAAAATGTTTGGGAGCTTGTATTTAAAATGTTTGGGAGCTTGTAATTTGGGAGTTTCTGGAAGTGAGCACATATGATTTTATTTTGTTTGTTTTATAAGTCCTCAAAAGCTACAGACCTTGATTTGGTGGGACAGTCTAGTATATGACCCTTTCTAGAGTTTATGAAAAGCAGCCAGCTTATTAATCTTACTAACATGAGAATGTCCTTGGCCCGGAATGAGTGCAGGATTTGGAGGCAAACAGACCTGAATTTATATGTGACGCTGGGCAATCACTGAGCATTTCTAAGTCTCAGTTTCCTCATCTCAAAAACTAGAATTGTTAAGAGCTGAGAAGACTGGAGCTTAAATGCTATGACTCAGATTTTCAGAAAAATAGAATGTTCCTTATTTTCCATAACTGATCTCATTGCCTTTTGGAGCTTCTCTATTCCCCCATGAAAGGGGAAGAAGAAAAGTCAGACTGGTCAGTATGAATTATCCTAGCCTCTTCTGGTTTAAAACATTCTCTTTCAGATTAACTCAGTTATTTCTGAATAAATTCAGTCAACTTGGGATTTCTCCCCACACCCATCAAAACCCTTAGTGGACTTGCACATGATGTTCAGTATCAGGGTATCAGGATGGAAGAGGTGAGTGCTGGGACCACCTTGGGTCTCTGGGCTGCCTCATGAGTCCTTTCTGGCCTACGAAAGAAGCCTGGCACCAAAAGTCACACACTGTATGATTCCACTTATATGAAATGCCCAGTCAAGCTCTATTACAAAGCTGTCATCATCAAGACAGTATGGTACTGGCACAAAAACAGACACATAGATCAATGGAACAGAATAGAGAGCCCAGAAATAGACCCTCAACTCTATGGTCAACTAATCTTCGATAAAGCAGGAAAGAATGTCCAATGGAAAAAAGACAGCCTCTTCAATAAATGGTATTGGGAAAATTGAAC
>PISX010022536.1:0-31518 GCA_004024625.1 Mellivora capensis
AAAGAATAATTAAAAAAAAAAAAAGAGAAAAAACAAAAAACAAAAAACAAAAAAAAAGAAGTTAGATAAAATTCAACACAACACAACACAGTATCTGCAAATCAAGCAGAAAGGTAATAATATATGTAAGGGCAGAAATAAATGAAATAGAAAACAAAATCAATAGTTGTTTCAGAGAAAAGGTCAATTATCAATTGCTAAAGCCATAATTGAACAAGAGAGCAAGAACATGGTTACCACTATTTTTTGACAGATGTTTTCTTTGTGATAAATTGTGGAACTAAATATTTGCTTTGTGTATTTTCTGTTTGTTTTACAATAAAATGTTTTAAAATATAAAAAAAAAAAAAATTCTGGTCTCAGGCTGATTTCATGCGTGATCAGAGTTCCTTGGTAGGTAATCAGCTCACTTTAGGGTACAGGTTGAAAAGTGCCTCCACCTAGTTCCCCGCCATCTTGTCCCCGCCTTAAGTCACTATTTTTTAAGACCAGAAGATGTAGCTGATTTTTCTAACACAAAAGAAATGGGCACAGGTAGGTCAACAAAATTAGAACATAAGCTTTTGCCTTAAATAAAAGAATATGGCAAAATCACAGCAGGAGATCTAAGTGAAACAAAAATAAGTAATATACCTGAATGAAAATTTTATGTAGTGTTCATAAAGATAATCACTGAAATTCAGAAAAGGGTGGAAGACATTTTTGTGACCCCTTACAGAGATAAAATGAACATATCACAAATAAAGACCTGAGTAAGTATAATTACAAATAAAAATAGATGGAATATGTAGTAGATTGCAAAAAGCAGAAGAATGTGTAATGTCCTGGAGGATATAATACTAGATAGCAACCAAGCTGAACAGATGAGAGATAAATAAACACTAGATAATAGGAATAGACTCTGATAACTCAGGGAATCCGACAAGTATAATAACATTCACATTATAGGGACACTAGAAAAGAAGAGAGAGAAAGGGAGAAGAAAATGTTTTGAATAAATAATAGATAAAAACTCCCAAATTGGGGAGGAAAACAGAGTTCCAAATTCATTAGCCAAAGAGATCCCCAAATAAATTCAACTCAAGTAGGTTCACACCAGGCCTCACAGAAATTAAAATAGCAAAAAGTACTTAAAAAGAAACAATTTTAAAGGTGGCAAGATGAAAGAATACAGTTATAAACAATGAAACCCCCTATAGTTATCGACTGAGTTTTCACCAAAAACACTGCAGGCCATAAGGGAGTGTCACGATATATACAAAATGCTGAAAGGGAAAAATATGCAGCCAAGAATATTCTATTCGGCAAGCCTGCTATTCAGAATAGGAGGAGAGATAAAGAGTTTTTTTACCAAAAGAACGAAAGAGTTCATAACAACAAAACCAGGCCTGCAAGAAATACTACAGAGGAATATTGATTGGAAAAGAGAAAACAAAGTGACAGTATAAATTAGGAAATACAAAACAGTAAAAATGAATATTTCTGTAAAAATCTGTAAAAATCATTCAAAGGATTTATTAAATGAAAAGATATAAATTATAATTCCAAATATCTGAAATCTGTAAGGGAGAGGAGAAAAGAATCATTTCAAAATTAAACAAATAATAAAGAATGGGAATAAGAATAAGGAGAAGGAGAAGAAGAATCAGCAGTGATTATGAGCTTAAAGGAGATGGGTACACAGAGGATGTTATATATAAACAAAATGATAACCACAAATTTTTAAAAAATAGATATGTCAAAAGCAGAGTGAGAAATTTAAGGATGTTAACCAATGGACCATGAAGGAGAAAGAGAAGGATCAAAAAAAAAAATAAAAATAAAAAACAAAAAAATCTGCAAAACAAACAAAAATCAAGTAATAAAATGACAAACAATACAGATTTTTCAATGATTATATTGCACACAAATGGATGAAATGCTCTAATCAAAACACACAGGGTGTAAAAAAAAAAAAAAAGAAGCATCCATTTGCTGACTATAAGAAATTTATTTCAGACCTAAAGAAATCTGAAGATCGAAAGTGAGGGGATAGAGAAACATACATCATGCAAGTGGAGGTCAAAAGAAAGCCAGAGTCATAAAACTCTAATATTGGATGGAGTAGATTTTAAACCAATGACCATAACATAAAACAAAGAAGGTCACTGTATGATCATAAAGGGAATAGTCCAACAAAAACTTATAATTATGTAATCTAAACAGAAAATCAACAAAATAACAGTGTCTTTGAATGATATACTCGATCAGATGCTTATAACAGCTGTATTCAGAATGTTACAACAAAAACAACAGAATATGCATTCTTTTCAATACACAAAGAACATTATTTCAGGATAAATCATATATGAGGATGCAAAACAATACACAACAAATAAAAAAAAAAAAGATTGAAGTCAAGTGTGCCTGGAAGGCTTAGTCAATTAAACATCTGCTTTAATTCAGTTCATGATCTTAGGGTCCTGGGATTGAGGCCCACATTGGGCTTCTTTCTCAGCAGGGAGTCTGCTTCTCCCTTTGCCCACCCCTGATTGTGCTCTCTCTTTCTCTCTCTCTAAAAAATAAATAAAATATTTTAAAAATATTGAATTCGGGGGGGTCGACAAGATGGCGGGGAACTAGGAGGAGGCGCCGTTTCAACCTGTACCCTAAGGTGAGCTGATTACCTACCAAGGATCTCCGATCACCCATGAAATCAGCCTGAGATCAGAATTATACACCTCTGCGTCTCTATGGGGCAGAAGACTGCAGTGGGCAGGTAAAGCAGAGTGGGGACGTCAGACTGGAATCAGAAGATAAACAAAAGGGGGAGGGAACCACCAGAAGCAACCCATTGGAAAGTAATACCCCAATACAAGAGTATCCTCTGTCTGGGGAGCAGCATTAACTTGAAGTCTGGTAGAAAGCACTCAAAAAGAGCAAAGGATAATGGGGTGAAATTGTGGTAATTGGACCAGTTAGAGACAGGGGCTTAAGTCCCCTGACTGAGGACAGACACCCCGGTGCTGAGCCAGAGAGAGTGCAGTGAAGAAACCAGGTCTTGGTCCCTCAGCCGGGAGCGAGACCTCCTAAGGGCGCCAGGCATGAGGGAGGGCCTGGGACCCTCGCCAACCAGCAGAAACGGCCTTTTTGCAATCTCCACGCATGCGCTACACCACGCTATCAGAGCCTGAGAGGCGCCCCACAAGCTCCCCTGAGAGAGGTGTGTGGAAGCACCAGCCTGGTGCTCTTGGACCCAGAAAGTATGAGCACTCCAAGCCCAGGGCAGCGGGAAAATCTCAGTGTGAGATCGCTGCTTGGAACCTCTCTGGTGGTCTGGAGCTACCCAGACAGCCGCCGCTGTTGTGGTTTTGGGTACAAGCAGGAGTGCCTATGTCCCCAGGGACCGCAACTGGGAACATGCTCTGCCAGTGGCCAAGGGGGAAATTATGTGCTCTGCAGCACCCAGAGGGGAACAGACTGTGGCTTCTCTCTGAAGTCTGGGTGCAATATGCTTTCCTCTAAATCTCCAAAAACCATCAAGAGCCACCAAGGGGAGAGAAAACAAATGAACAAACATAAAAACCTGCAGAGAACAAAAGCCTGAAAAACCGGTCTCCTCAGATCCCACCCCCTTGAGGGGGGCGGGAGGACTTAACTCAGGAAACACTGCCTGAAAACCCATGTGGCAGGCCCCTTCCCCAGAAAGCCACCAGGAAAAAAAAAAACAACCAACCAGAGAATAACCACTACTACTTCATAGATACGAATTTTATTTTTAATTTGTTATTGTTCCCAATATTCTGGCTCATTTTTAAATTTGTTTTATTTTTTTTTATTTTTATATAGATTTTTTTAGCCTATTTACGATCACAGTGAGATGTCCAGTACATCAAATTCCATAATAACCTTTGAATATGAACTTTTTGGTACATATACCCTTGTTTTTCTTTTGCTTTTCTATTTTTTAAATTTTTTTTTAAATTTTAACTTTAGCTTGTTTAATTCATTATTTTCTTTAATTTATTTTTAATATTTGTATAGATTTAGATTTCAAGGTAATCCCATTTCTCCAATCAATACTACGCCTATAGGTAAACCAATTTTTAATCCCCCGTTATCTTAGGAGAGTTGAGTCCTTTAACAAAGATATCAAGATACATCCAGGAAGAATTGAAATAACCTTCCTCGCCCACACTGAGAATTTATAACCACTCTCCCATCTTTTTCTTCTGCCAGTCTTTCTGTGTATTTGTGCTTGTCCTGGTAGTATAAAAATCTTATACTTGGGGTTCTTTTTGACGAGGTTCTTTTTTTGTTTGTTAGTTTGTTTGTTCTGCTTCTACATATATATGTACATATTTTTTTCTTCTCTTGTCATATACTTTTATCAGAATTTTTATTTGTCTGTTTTTGTTTGTATACTTCACATACCTTATCTTGGGGCCCATTTGGGCTGAGGCTTCTCTTTTATATTTCTTTCTTTTTCCTGTCTCTCTCTCTCTATCTATCTATCTTCTTTCTGTCTTTATTTTTTTCTTTCGTTTGGGTGTGGACTCTTGATTGCCCAGAAGCATTCCAAGGTGCACCTTGATTGCACCACAGTTGATACTTCCAGCTATATCAGGTCAGCCAACTCCCATGAAAATGATTAGGAGGAGGAATGTGAAACAGAAGAAAAATACAAAGGATGGGCCTTCTGCAACAGAGCTAATGGCTACTGACATAGACATTTTGTCAGAAATGGAATTCAGGCTAACAATTATCCAGGCAATAGCTAGGTTGCAGAAAGCCATGGATGACAAAAGTGAATTTATTAGGGCAGAACTGAAAGCCACCAGGGATGATGTTCACAATATTAGGGCAGAACTGAAAGCCATCAGGGATGATGTTCACAATGCTCTCAATGAGTTCCAATCTAATCTAAATTCTCTAAAAGCTAGGGTTACTGAGACAGAAGATAGAATTAGTGATCTGGAGGACAAACAGATAGAGAGAAAGGATCAGGAGGAAGGCTGGAACAAACAGCTTAGAAACCACGAACACAGAATCAGGGAAATAAATGATGCCATGAAAGGTTCCAATGTCAGAATTATTGGAATCACTGAAGGGGAGGAGAAAGAAAGAATTCTAGAAGATATAGTGGAACAAGTTCTCCATGAAAATTTTCCCAATCTCTCAAATGCAGCCAGCATTCATGTGCTAGAGGCAGAACCGTTTCCCCCCAAGATTATAAATTCTCGAAAGACCTCGAGACACCTAATAGCAAGAATGAAGAATTATAATTGTAGGTAGGCCCTCTTGAATGCAGCCAGAACAAAGAAGCTCCTTACATACAGAGGAAAGACCATCAGAATAACATCAGACCTGTCCACAGAAACCTGGCAAGCCAGAAAGGGCTCGCAAGATATATTCAGGGCACTAAATGAGAAGAACATGCAGCCAAGATTACTTTATCCAGCACACTTACATTCAAAATGGATGGAGAGACTAAGAGTTTCCAAGACTGGCAAGACTAAATGAGTATGCGGCCACCAAGCTGACACTGCAAGAAATATTTAGAGGGGTTCTATAAAAGGGGAAAAATCCTAAGAATATCATTGAACAGAAATATAGAGACAATCTACAGAAAGAAAGATTTCAATGGTAACACGATGTCAATAAAAATGTATCTATCAATAATCCCTCTCAGTGTGAATGGCCTACACGCACCCATAAAACGACACAGGGTTGCAAATTGGGTAAAACGACAGGACCAATCCATACGCTGTCTACAAGAGAAACATTATGCACCTAAGAATATACCCAGACTGAAAGTGAAGGAATGGAGAAGCATCTTTCATGCCAATGGGCCTCAAAAGAAGGCCGGGTTAGCGATTCTCATATCAGATGAATTAGACTTTAAACTAAAGACTGTAGTCTGAGATTCAGAAGGGCACTACATAATTCTTAAAGGTACTATCCACAAATAAGATCTAACAATTGTAAATGTTTATGCCCCAATATGGAAGTGGCCAATTACATAAGAAAACTATTAATCAAGACAAAGAGTCATATTGATATGAATACATTTATAGTAGGAGATCTCAACACGCCTCCCTCAGTAACAGACAGATCATCCAAGCAGAAAATCAATAAAGAAACAAAAGCATTGAATGAAACATTGGACCAGATGGACCTCATAGATATATACAGATAATCCACCTTAAAACAACAGAATACTCATTCTTCTCAAGTGCACATGGAACCTTTTCCAGAATAGACCACATACTTGGTCACAAATCGGGACTCAACCCATACCAAAAACTGAGATTATTCCCTGGATATTCTCAGATCACAATGTCTTGAAACTGGAGCTCAATCACAAGGAAAAGTTTGGAAAGAACTCAAAAACCTGGAAGCTAAAGACCACCTTGCTTAAGAATGTTGGATCAACCAGGAGATCAAAGAACTTCAACAATTCATGGAAACCAATGAGAATGAAGACAATTCCTTCCAAAACCTATGGGATACAGCTAAGGCGGTCCTAAGGGGAAAATAATCCCTCAAAAAAATTGAAAAATCCAGAATACAACAGCTCTCTCTACACCTTTAAGAACAGGAGAATCAACAACAAATCAAACCATCTCCACACACAAGAAGGGAAATAATCAAGATTAGAGCAGAGATCAATGAGGTAAGGTAGAAACTAGAGATACAGTAGAACGTATCAATGAAACTAGAAGCGGGTTTTTTTTTTGAAAGAATCAATAAGATCGATAAACCATTGGCCATACTAATGCAAAAGAAAAGAGAGAAAGCTCAAATTAATAAGATTATGAATGAAAAGGGAGAGATCACAACTAACACCAAGGAAGTAAAAACAATCATCAAAAGTTATTATCAACAGTTATATGACAATAAGTTAAGCAACCTAGATGAAATGGATGCATTCCTGGGAAACTATAAACTCCCAAAATTAAACAAGGGAGAAAAGGACAACCTGAATACACCAATATCTCATAACGAGATTGAAGCAGTAATCAAAAACCTCCCAAAAAACTGGTGCCCAGGACCTGACGGATTCCCTGGGGAATTCTACCAAACTTTCAAAGAAGAAATAACACCTATTCTCCTGAAGCTGTTTCAAAAAATTTAAGCAGAAGGAAAACTTCCAGACTCTTTTTATTAAGCCAGCATTACCCTGATCCCCAAACAAGGCAAAGACCACACCAAAAAGGAGAATTTCAAACCAATATCACTGATGAATATGGATGCTAAGATTCTCAACAAGATCCTAGCAAACAGGGTCCAACAGCACATTAAAAAGATCATCCACCATGACCAGGTGGGATTCATCCCTGGCTTACAAGGCTGGTTCAACATTCGGAAGTCAATCAATGTGATAGAACAAATCAATAAGAGAAGAGAGAAGAACCACATGGTCCTCTCAATTGATGCAGAAAAAGCATTTGACACAATCCAACATCCGTTCCTGATTAAAACTCTTCAACGTATAGGGATAGAGGGAACATTCCTGAACTTCATAAAATCTATCTATGAAAGACCCACAGCAAATATCATCCGGAATGTAAAAAAGCTCACAGCCTTCCCTTTGAGATCAGGAACACGACAAGGATGCCCACTTTCACCACTCTTGTTCAACGTTTTATTAGAAGTCCTAGCAACAGCAATCAGACAACAAAGAGAAATAAAAGGTCTCCAAATTGACAGTGAAGAAGTCACACTCTCTCTCTTCGCAGATGACATGATAATTTATATGGAAAACCCAAAAGACAAACATCACCCACAAACTACTGGAACTCATATAGCAATTCAGTAACGTGGCAGGATTCAAAGTCAATTGTCAGAAATCAGTGGCTTTCTTATACACTAACAATGAAAATATAGAAAGGGAAATTAGAGAATTGATTCTATTTACTATAGCACCAAGAACCATAAGATACCTGAGAATAAATCTCACCAAAGAAGTAAAGGATCTGTACTCAAGGAACTACAGAACACTCATGAAAGAAATCTAAGAAGACACAGAAAGGTGGAAGACCACTCCATGCTCTTGGATTGGAAGAAGAAACATTGTTAAAATGTCTATACTGTCTAGAGCAACCTATATTTTTAATGCCATTCCTATCAAAATTCCACCGGTATTTTTCAAAGAGCTGGAGCAAATAATCCTAAAATTTGTATGGAATCAGAAGAGACCCCGAATTCCTAAGAAAATGTTGAAAACAAAACTAAAACTGGCGGCATCACATTACCTGATTTCAAGCTTTCCTACAAAGCTGTGATCACCTTAACAGCATGGTACTAGCATAAAAACAGACACATAGACCAGTGCAGCAGAGTTGAGAACCCAGACATGGACCCTCAACTCTATGGCCAAACAATCTTCGACAAAGCAGGAAAAAATACACAGTGGAAAAAAGACAGTCTCTTCAATAAATGGTGATGGGAAAATTGGACAGCTATATGTAGAAAAATGAAACTCAACAATTCTTTTACACCGTACACAAAGATAAACTCTAAATGGATAAAAGACCTCAACATGAGACAGGAATCCATTGGAATCCTAGAGGAGAACTTAGGCAGTTACCACTTCAATATCAGCCACAGCAACTTCTTTCATGATATGTCTCTAAAGGCAAAGGAAACAAAAGAAAAATGAACTTTTGGGATTTCATCAAGATCAAAAGCTTCTGCACAGTGAAAGAAACAGTCAACAAAACAAAGAGGTAACCCACGGAATGGGAGAATATATTTGAAAATGACAGTACAGACAAAAGGTTGATATCCAGGATCTATAAAGAACTTCTCAAACTCAACACATACAAGACAGATAATCATATCAAAAAATGGGTAGAAGACATTAACAGACACTTCTCCTATGAAGACATACAAATGGCTATCAGACACATGAAAAAATGTTCATCATCACTAGCCATCCGGGAGATACAAATTAAAACCACATTTAGATACCACCTCACACCAATTAGAATGGCCAAAATTAGCAAGACAGGAAACAACGTGTGTTGGAGAGGATGTGGAAAAAGGGGAACCCTCTTTCACTGTTGGTGGGAATGCAAGTTGTGCATCCACTCTGGATAACAGTGTCGAGCTTCCTCAAGAAGTTAAAAATAGAGCTTCCCTATGACCCTGCAATTGCACTATTGTGTATTTACCCCAAAGATACAGATGTGGTGAAAAGAAGGGCCATCTGTACCCCAATGTTTATAGCAGCAATGGCCACGGTCGCCAAACTGTGGAAAGAACCAAGGTGCCCTTCAACGGATGAATGGATAAGGAAGATGTGTTTCATATACACTATGGAGTATTATGCCTCTATTAGAAAGGATGAACACCGAACTTTTATAGCAAAATGGACGGGACTGGAAGAGATTATGCTGAATGAAATAAGTCAAGCAGAGAGAGTCAATTATCATATGTTTTCACTTATTTGCAGAGCATAACTAATAACATGGAGGACATGGGGAGATGGAGAGGAGAAGGGAGTTGAGGGAAAATGGAAGGGGAGGTGAACCATGAGAGACTATGGACTCTGAAAAACAACCTGATGGGTTTTGAAGGGGCTGGGTGTGGGAGGTTAGGGGAGCCTGGTGGTGGGTATTATGGAGGCACGTATTGCATGGAGTACTGGGTGTGGTGCAAAAACAATGAATACTGTTATGCTGAAATGAAATAAAATTAATCAAAATTTTAAAAAAGTCTCTCCCCAGCCTGAAAATTTATCGATAAAAACTAACATATTTTTGTGTTCATATTTTCTTCATTTTATCTCTGAAAAATCTACTTCCTAATAAACTCCTGGTTTTCTATTTTTTTCTCTTTCAATCCTAGTTTTTTTCTGCATTTACTGCCTGATATTGAGCATATCTATTAACCATATCCTGAGCCATACACATTAATTTAGATACCTGAAACTGTTTGTCCATGAGTTTTTTTTTTAAGTTTGTATGTCTTTAAATGTGTGCCCTGAAGTATTTGGCTCACTAATTATTTTTCTTTCTAGTCTTCGAAGAAGACTATATTTTAGTCCAATCCCCTTTATAGTCTAATTTAGTCCATTTTTGTAAATATGGTAAATCTTTTTCTGAAGAGTCTGTTTTTTCTGTTATGGCTGGAGCCGGCAGTATAACCAGTTCTCGTACCATTTCTCAGGCTGTTTGTTTTTTGGCTCAATCTGCTAATTTTTTTTTGAAACCAGATCAGTCCCCTTTTCGTGCCCCAGGCAATGCATAATGGCCACCTCTTTCCAGTCCCAAATAGCCTGGAGGAGAGTCAATATTTTTTCTCTGTTTTTAATTTATTTTTTTTCTTTCTGCCCTTAATAGGCCCCTTTCTTTATAAATAGTCCCATGTATATGGAGAGTAACAAAGGCGTACCTGCTCTCCATATAGATGTGTGGCAGGGCCACTTTCCAGAGCTCCTGCTCAGGAGAAACCATCGCAGCCCCCGCATACCTCTTTTCATCGACCACTCATTGTCTGTGAATGGAGTCATCTCTGCATCTGGGAGGGGAGTGTCTCTGAGATCCGGCCTTATTCCTGTGACCTGGTTTAGGACCTCTCCGCAGTTGTGTGGGTTGGGCGGGGGTATCAGTTGATTACCTGTGTCCTGGACTCAGACAGTGTATGCACTCCCTCTTGGAGATCAAAGCCTAAACAAGTGGCTTGTCCCCTGCAAGCATGACTCATAGTTCTCAGCGGCTATTAGCAAGTGCTGTGGTCAGTTAGCTCCTCTGGCAGCAACGTGGCTGGATTTGGCACCATTGGGGACCAGAAAGTCACTTTCAGTTCGTTGAGGAAGAGAGCCTGATACCCCATCACTCAGGTGTTTGTTCTTGTCCAGGTGAGCTGGCCTTGGAACACTTTCTGTGGGTTGGACCACTTAAAAGCAAAGAGGGGCTGAGACTCCCTTGTCAAAGGTATGTAGAAAAATGTATCCTTGAGAATTAAGACATATACACAGTTCTTTTGTGGCCCAGGAGGGAGAGTAGGATACAGGGTTTAGGCACCATCGAGTGGATATCTTCAACCCGTTTGTTGATTTCTCACAAGACCCTGAACAGGTCGGTACTCCCCAGTTTCAGCCTTTTTGATGGGAAGCAAAGTTGTGGTCCATGGAGACTTGCAAGTAACGAAGTAGGATCCTGTCTCCTTGGAGGCGGTTTATATGTGTGTGTGTGTTTTTTTTTTTTTTTTTGATCCCCACCTTTGCTTCCCAGGGGAGGGAGTACTGCCGGACTCAGCTGTAGCCATGTTTTTAACTGTACCACTACTGGAGGCCGTCCCTTGGCCAGACCAGGAGGCTACCCTTCTGCCCAGACTTCAGGAAATTCGACTTGTAGGGTTTGGAGAAGGATTCCTTTCCCTGTCTCCACTGGTTTTGAGACTGGCTCGTAAAGGAGGTGTTCATCTACTGCTGCCAAAAGCATCTGCATAGTGGGTTGTCCCAAAGTTACAGTCGTGTCTCCTTCGGAGAACTGAAGCTTGACCGCAGCTTGTGGAGGAGATCTCTTCCCATCAGGTTATACAGGGCATTAGGGAGGACTAAGAATCGATGTTTGACTATTCGTGAGGCCAAATTTAAAGTCCTTTCTGTTGTCCATTTATGTCTTTCTGTGCCATTTGCCCCTCTTACCCAGACTTCCTCTCCAGATAGTTTTCCCATAGGCTCTAGTAATGATGAAAATTGGGCTCCCATATCCATCAAAAAAATCAACTGATTTCCCCTCCACCTCAATTATTACCCGAGGTTCGGGGAGGGGCTCCGAACCATGGCCTCTTCAGTCTCTGGTGGCCAGCATTGCCATCTTCTATTTGGGGCACTCCTTGGCCCAGTGTCCTCTTTCCTTGCAGTAATCACACTGATCTGAAGTTAAGGCTCCCCATAAGCTTTCTCTGTACTTAGGCTTTTCTTTCCATTGACCATTTCCTACCTGCCATTTCCCTTTCCATTGACCTCTTTTTCTTTGTCTCCTCCCCGCCTCATGTAATGCCAAAACGTTAACCATTTTTCTAGTCTGTTTTTCATCTTTCCGTTTATCTCTGTTGTTAAACACCTTTTCTGCTATTCCCACTAACTCAGTCAAATTCTTCCCTTCAAATCCTTCAATTTTCTGAAGTTTTCTCCTTATATCTGGGGCTGACTGACTGGCAAAGGCAAGATTTATTGCCTTCTGATTTTCCGGTGCCTCAGGGTCGATTGGGCTATACATTTTATAGGCTTCCATAAGCCTTTCTAGAAAAGCCCCCGGAGACTCATCTTTACCTTGAGTCACTCACACTAATTTGAAATTAATTTATGGGTCTCCTCGCAGCTGCATGGAGGCCTCCCAGTAGAGTCTGGCAGTAGAAATGTAGGCTCTCCTTACCTTCATCAGAGTTTGGATTCCAGTCGGGGACTTCCTTTGGGCAGTAATCCTCCATTCGCCGGGGATCAAGGTCCCATGTTACTAGTTCTGGAAATTCTTGCCCATTTTAGTTTAATATATTGAATACCTGTATTTTCTCCTGAAAGTTCTTTATATGAATCTCCTTTAAGATAAAACTTATTTTACAAGAGAATTAAAACAATTATAAGTGACAAAAACTCAGAATACATATGGTTTTACAATTTAACTGGCAAGAAAATCAGGTTACTTCTGTGACACATAACATTTTAATAATTACAATATCAAGTGAAGACCTTATCAAAAGGTTAAAACTTTAGGAAATGCATAGAACTTCTTTTTTAAAAAAACATTTTATTTATTTATTTGAGAGAGAGAGAGTGAGAGAGAGCATGAGGCGAGAAGGTCAGAGGGAGAAGCAGACTCCCCGTGGAGCTGGGAGCAGGATGTGGGACTCGATCCTGTGACTCTAGGATCGTGACCTGAGCTGAAGGCAGTCGCTTAACCAACTGAGCCACCCAGGCGCCCCATGCATAGAATTTCTATAATAGTTACAGCATTTACCCAAATGTAACCCAAGGTTTATCACTGGCCCAGCAATACTTTCTGAGTAACTTAGCATACCAAGGAAGAGCCTTATGAATCAAAGAGATCTCATTTACAATTTAAATCTCGTTGAAAATTGTTAAAATTTAAGTTTAAAGCACATGCTTAGATAGGATTATGGATGAAAAAAAAACTTGCATGCCTCTGGGCAGGCAAAGAGAAAAACATTTATATTCTCTTCTTAACAGCAGATCAAGTAATCTAAGAAAACTTTGTCTTTTTGAACAGAGAGAAAGCAGATTTTTTTTAGATCTTCTTTTTTTGTTCATTTTTTTTATTAATTTCATTTCTTTTCAGTGTAACAGAATTCATAGTTTTACAACACACCCATTGCTCCATGCAATGCGTGCCCTCCATAATACCCACAAACTGGCTCCCCCAACCTCACAGCCCCCGCCCCTTCAAAACCCTCAGGTTGTTTTTCAGAGTCCATAGTCTCTCATGTTTCATCTCCTCTTCCAATTTCCCTCAACTACCTTCTCCTCTCCATCTTCCCATGTCCTCCATGTTATTTTTTATGCTCCGCAAATAAGTAAAATCATATGATAATTTACTCTCTCTGCTTGACTTATTTCATTCAGCATAATCTCTTCAAGTCCTGTCCATGTTGATACAAAAGTCGGGTATTCATCCTTTCTGATGGAGGCATAATACTCCATAGTGTATATGGACCACATCTTCCTTATCCATTCGTCAGTGGAAGGGCATCATGGTTCTTTCCACAGTTTGACGACCGTGGCCATTGCTGCTATAAACATTGGGGTACAGATGACCCTTCTTTTCAACACATCTGTATCTTTGGGGTAAATACACAGTAGTGCAATTGCAGGGTCATAGGGAAGCTCTATTTTTAACTTCTTGAGGAATCTCCACACTGTTCTCCAGAGTGGCTGCACCAACTGGCATTCCCACCAACAGTGTAAGAGGGTTCCCCTTTCTACACATCCTCTCCAACACACGTTGTTTCCTATCTTGCAAATTTTGGCCATTCTAACTGGTATGAGGTGGTATCTCAATGTGGTTTTAATTTGAATCTCCATGATGGCTAGTGATGATGAACATTTTTTCATGTGTCTGGTAGCCACTTGTATGCCTTCATTGGAGAAGTGTCTGTTCATATCTTCTGCCCATTTTTTGATATGATTATCTGTTTTCTACGTGTTGAGTTTGAGAAGTACTTTGTAGATCCTGGATATCAACCTTTTGTCTGTACTGTCATTTGCAAGTATCTTCTCCCATTCCGTGGAAGAAATTGACAACCCGAATAGACTGATATCTTGAAATGAGATTGAAGCAGTGATCAAAAACCTCCCAAAAAACAAGAGCACAGGACCTGATGGATTCCCCGGGGTATTCTACCAAACTTTCAAAGAAGAAATAACACCTGTTCTCCTGAAGCTGTTACAAAAAATTGTAGCAGAAGGAAAACTTCAAGACTCTTATTATGAAGCCAGTATTGCCCTGATCCCCAAACCAGGCAAAGACGACACGAAAATGAGAATTTCAGACTAATATCACTGATGAATATGGATGCTAAGATTCTCAATAAGATCCTAGCAAACAGGATCCAACAGCACATTAAAAAGTTCATCCACCATGATCAGGTGGGATTCATCCCTGGCTTACAAGGGTGGTTCAACATTCACAAGTCAATCAATGTGATAGAACAAATCATTAAGAGAAGAGAGAAGAACCACATGGTCCTCTCAATTAATGCAGAAAAAGCATTTGACAAAATCCAGCATCCGTTCCTGATTAAAATTCTTCAAATTATAGGGATAGAGGGAACATTCCTGAGTTTCATAAAATCCATCTATGAAAGACCAACAGCAAACATCATCCTCAATGGGAAGAAGCTCACAGCCTTCCCGTTGAGATCAGGAACACAACAAGGATGCCCACTCTCACCACTCTTGTTAAACATAGTATTAGAAGTCCTAGCAACAGCAATAAGAAAACAAAGAGAAATAAAAGGTATCCAAATTGGCAAGGAAGAAGTCAAACTCTCTCTCTTCACAGATGACATGATACTTTATTTGGGAAACCCAAAAGACTCCACCCCCAAACTACTAGAACACATACAACAATTCAGTAACGTGGCAGGATACAAAGTCAATGTACAGAAATCAGTGGCGTTCTTATCCACTAACAATGAAAATACAGAAAGGGAAATTAGAGAATCAATTCCATTTACTATAGCACCAAGAACCATAAGATACGTGGGAATAAACTTAACCAAAGAGGTAAAGGAGCTGTACTCGAGGAAATACAGAACACTCATGAAAGAAATTGAAGAAGACATAAAAAGATGGAAGACCATTCCATGTTCTTGGATCAGAAGAATAAATGTTGTTAAATGTCTATACTACCTAGAGCAATCTGTAGTTTTAATGCCATTCCCATCAAAATTCCACTGGTATTTTTGAAAGAGCTGGAGCAAATAATCCTAAAATTTGTATGGAATCAGAAGAGACCCCGAATTGCTAAGAAAATGTTGAAAAACAAAAATAAAACTGGTGGCATCTCATTACCTGATTTCAAGCTTTACTACAAAGCTGTGATCACCAAGACAGCATGGTACTGGCATAAAAACAGACACATAGACCAATGGAACAGAGTAGAGAGCCCACATATGGACCCTCAACTCTATGGTCACATAATCTTCGACAAAGCAGGGAAAAATATACAGTGGAAAAAAGACAGTCTCTTCAATAAATGGTGCTGGGAAAATTGGAAAGCTATATGTAGAAGAATGTAACTCGACTATTCTCTTACACCGTACACAAAGATAAACTCGAAATGGATAAAGGACCTCAATGTGAGACAGGAATCCATCAGAATCCTAGAGGAGAACATAGGCAGTAACCTCTTTGATATCAGCCACAGCAACTTCTTTCAAGATATGTCTCCAAAGGCAAAGGAAACAAAAGCAAAATTGAACTTTTGGGACATCATCAAGATCAAATGCTTCTGCACAGCAAAGTAAACAGTCAACAAAACAAAGAAGCAGATTTTTTTATACCAGTGTTTTTTAGTTTACATAGTAGTCAACATTTACTCGAGTGGATGACCAATATAGATTTGCCATGACACAGGGCTTTAGTCTTCCTTTTTAAAAAACTATGGCTCATTTGAACAGAAACATTTTACAGGAAAAGATTTATTAGTCTTTTTTTCCTTCTTATGAATACATCCATCAAAACTGATCTAATATGGTTACATTTCCAACATATTTCATTGTTCTCTTTCAAACCTATAAATCAAGGCAAATAAAGGTCACTTTCCCCAAGCCTTCTATGACTTACTAAATACCCTCAAGTTTAGTTTTTTATTATTTCCTTTCATGTTCTCATGCAACCAGATATTTTTATTTTAAGACACAACTACTTACTCTTTTAGGCCCTCTTTTTATGTGTGTACAGTTTTTTCTAAACTTACTATCAGTTTTCAGTCAACTGCCTTTCCTCTGGTTTTTTAGACAACATTAAAACTTTTAATAAAAACCTTAATGGCGGGTTGTTGTTGTTGTTGTTGTTTTTTTGGCAGTCTAGAATACATGGAGTCATTTCATGTGATTTATCTTTCTGATGTGCTACATTTTAAAATTCATTTTAATTTTAGTCCTTCCTGACTATACCTAAAATTTCTTTTTTGAAGATTTTTCTTCACAAACATTTTACAACTTTTTTGCATTTAAGTTTTGTCCCAAGCATTGTTTTTCAAACAATTATTTCATTTAGGACAAAATTACCTTTTATCTTTAACAAAATGTATTTCCAGTTCTTCTTATTTTTTTGTATCTCCTACTTTTTACATATAGGGTTGTTTTTCTTACTTTCATCAGTCTTAGTTACAGTTAAGACAAAAGCACAAAACTGGTTCCAGTAATTAGTGCTTTAGTATTTTATCCTATTTGGTTAAGACCTAGATGTCCAACAGATTTAATTCCATTTGTCATCCAAGCAAACCTTTAAAGTTTCAGGTTACCAAAGACTTTGAAAGCTACTTTAACAATTACCCATTAAAACTTTGAGACAGACAATTAATCATCAGTTCAGTTATTTCTTTGCTAACAGATTTAAGATTTTTTTTATTACTTTGTCAGAGAGAGAGAGAGAGAGAGTGAGCACAGGCAGTCAGAGTGGCAGGCAGAGGCAGAGGGAGAAGCAGGCTCCCCACCGAGCAAGGAGCCCAATGTGGGACTCGATCTCAGGACGCTGGGATCATGACCCTAGGTGAAGGCAGCCACCCAACCAACTGAGCCACCAAGGTGTCCCTCTTTGCTAACAGATTTCAACAAATAACATGAGCTTATGTGACCTTCAGTAAACTTTGATTAAAATTTCACATTTACTGCTGTAACTTTAAGGACATGTCTATCTTTTTTTTTTAATTTTTTAAATTTATTTATTTGTCAGAGAGAGAGGGAGAGAGAGAGAGAGAGTAAGCACAGGCAGACAGAGTGGCAGGCAGAGGCAGAGGGAGAAGCAGGCTCCCTGCCGAGCAAGGAGCCCGATGTGGGACTCGATCCCAGGACACTGGGATCATGACCTGAGCCGAAGGCAGCCGCTTAACCAACTGAGCCACCCAGGCGTCCCAGGACACGTCTATCTTAATTAAACTAACAAACTTAACTTAGTTTAAATACTGCTTTATGTTCCACCTGGGCCCACTCCATTTTGAATGTTTACCTGAGACACGGGTGGGAAGATCTGGAGTGGGGGGTGTCAGCTCCAGGGACTGCTCTTTTTGTTTCTTGACAGTGAAGAGAAAAGGTGCTGTGGTGCAGGAAGCACCGAGGACAGTCTAGAGGCCAGTTATGCAGGCCGCACCCAAACTGATGCAGAAACAGAAGGGGGAGACAGAAGATCAAAGTGCTGCCAGAAGGTCCCACCAGCAAGGAGGAGGGGCTAGGCAGTCCAGGTCAGGCCAGAGAAGGCAAGGAACTTCCCCGAAACAAAGGAAGTTTTGGCAGCTTCTTGGGGATATTCCTTAAAGTCTCTTTCTCGAGTTAGACTAACCACAGTTGGCTCCAGTTATAGCCATTAACACAAGAAATGAGCAAGGGAGAAGTCCTACATCTATTAGGAGGAATGTAGAGATGAAAGTCAGAGTCCCCTTACTCTCTGTTTGTCCCATTTATTCAAACACAACAAACAACACAACAGACAACAAAAAGACAAGACGAAGACAACCAGAGACCCAGAAGCTGTTACCCAGAACCTGCCGCTGGTGGGGATTTTTTCAGTTCCCTCCAAACATTCGCCGGTGGGATTTTCTTGGTCCCCTAGAAATGGGCAACAGAACAGATAACAAAGAGACAAGACAAAGACAACTACAGACCCAGCGGCTGGTGGGGATTTTATCGGTCCCCTGCAACCACCTGCTGGTGGGGATTTTCTCGGTCCCCTGACCACCTAGGGTGACTCGAACCCTTGGCGATCTACCAGAAGAGGGATGGGGCGTCCCCGCATCCACTCCAGCCCTGGGGAGCATGGCTGCATCTATCTTCTCCCTGGTGAGCCACACCCTGCAGCTCCACAACCAGACAGACAGACAGGATCTCACAATAAAATATGGAGATATTACCTCCGGAGGCTTTTTCCAGAAATTCTGATGCTGGCTCAGTTCTCGTCGTTTGATCGCAGACAAGCCCCTATATGTTGGGTCCATTATCAAAGAAACGAGACTGAGACAAAGTGAAATTTATGCAAAGCCTAATTTTATGCCAAGCATTGGAAGTTAGATGACTAGCCAGGGGAACGAGGCTGAGACAAAGTGAAAGTTATGTAAAGCTTTATTCTATGCCAAGCATTAGAAATCAGACTGACCATCCAGGGCCGCCCCTGAAGAGAGCGACCCCTCCTTGATCATACAGGTTAGTTTTATAGGGCACAACTGCAGACCTTTACATATGTGGCTTTGGCTGATTGGATGTTTCTACCTGTCTGGCCTTGTTTTAGATGTGTGTTTTAGTAACAGTTACCTGCAACTGATATCAGTAACTGCTGAGGCATTTATTAAACAACAAAATGGGGACGCCTGGTTGGCTCAGTTGGTTAAGCAGCTGCCTTCGGCTCAGGTCATGATCCCAGCATTCTGGGATCGAGTCCCACATTGGGCTCCTTGTTCATCAGGGTGTCTGCTTCTCCATCTGCCTCTGCCTGTCACTCTGTCTGCCTGTGCTCGCTCACTCTCTCTCCCTCTCTCTGACAAATAAATAAATTTAAAAAAAATTTAATAACAACAACAACAACAAAATGTCTACCTAGACAACATGGAGTCACTATGGCTAAGTAGGCCCAGGTAGGCCGTAGGGGTTTAACAGGTTTTAACATGGAATCAGCCCCAACATCTCCCTCTCTTGTTTCATCTTGTTTCATTTTTCCCATCCTTCCCCTATGATTCTCTTTTTTCTCAAATTCCTCATACCAGTGAGATCATATAATTATCTTTCTCTGATTGACTTTATTTTGCTTAGCATAATACCCTCAACTTCCATCTACATCGTTGCAAATAGCAATATTTTTTTAAGATTGTTTATTTATTTGACAGAGAGAGATGGGGGGTGCACAAGTAGACAGAGCGACAGGCAGTGGGAGAGGGAGAATAAGGCTGCCCGCTGAGCAGGGAGCCTGATGCAGGGCTCATTCCAGGACCCTTGGGATCATGACCTGAGCTGAGGCAGCTGCTTAACTAACCGAGCCACCCAGGTGCCCCAACATTTCTATTTTTTAATGGCTGCATAGTGTTCTATCTTTATCCATTCTTCTGTTGGTGGACATCTAGGGTGTATCCATAGTTTGGCTATTGTAGACATTGCTGCTATAAACATTCAGGTGCATGTTCCCCTTTGGATCACTACATTTCCTTTTGTTTTTTTTTAAGGATTTTATTTATTTATTTGCCAGAAGGTATCACAAGTAGGCAGAGAGGCAGGCAGGGAGAGACAGAGGGGAAAGCAGGTTCCCCCGCTGAGCAGAGACCCTGATGTGGGGCTCAATCCCCAGACCCCAAGAACATGAACTGAGCTGAAAGCAGAGGCTTAACACACTGTGCCACCCAGTCACCCCTACACTTCTTTCTTTATTGTAAATACCCAGTAGTGAAATTGCTGGGCCATAGGGTAGCTCAATTTCAACTTTTTGAAGAACCTCCATACTGTTTTACAGAGTGGCTGCACAAGCTTGCCTTCCCACCAACATTGTAGGGGGGTTCCACTTTCTCCACATCCTCACCAACACCTTTCATTTCCCAAATGGTTAATTTTAGCCAGTCTGACTGGTGGAAGGTGGTATCTCACTGTGGTTTTGAGTTATAGTTCCCTGATCCCAAGTTATGTTGAGTACTTTTTCATGTGTCAATGGGCCATATAGATATCTTCTTTGTAGAAATGTCTTTTCATGTCTTCTTCCCACTTCCTGATTGCTACTTTATTCTTTGGGTGTTGAGTTTGATAAGTTCTTTATAGATTTTGGATACTAGATGGGGAGACAAGATGGTGGAGAAGTAGGAGGCGCTGTTTCAACTGGTACCCTAAAGTGAGCTGATTATCTACCAAAGAACTCTGATCACCTATGAAATCAGCCTGAGATTAGAATTATACACTTCTGGATCTCTACGGGGGCAGAAAATGCCAGTGGACAGGTAAAGCGGAGTGGGAACATTGGACTGATATTGGCAGATAAACAAAAGGGGGAGGGGCCACCAGAAGCGACCCATTGGAAAATAATACCCCAACACGACAGTGCCCTGTGATTGGGGACCAGCATTAACTTGGAATCTGCAAGCATGCTGCATGACCAGGGTCTGAGTCACACTCCATACCCTCCTGAGAGAGGTTCGTGCAGTCACTAGCCGGTGCTCTCTAGGATCAGGAGATTCTGAACTCTCCCAGCCTGGGCATGGGAATCTCAGTGTGCTATCTCTGGTTGGGACCTTCCCAGGCAGCTGAGGCTAGTATTTCTCATGGTTTTGGGTACAAGAGAGAGTTCCTGTGACCCCAGAGACCATGACTGGGGACATGCTCTGCAAGTGGCAGAGGGGGAATTTATGTTCTCTGGTGCACCCAGAAGGGAACAGACTGAGGCTTCTTTCTGAGATGGAGGACTGGGTGCAGTTTGTTTTCCTCTGAACCTCCAAAGAAATGCAAAGAACCACTAAGGGGAGAAAAAACAAACAAACAAACAAAAAACCTCTAGAGAACAAAGACCTGAAAAACCGGTTTACTCAGAGTCCAGCCCCTTGATGGGGTGTAGGAGGACTCAACACTAGCAAGACTAGCTGAAAAATCATGCAGCAGGCCTATCACCAGAAAGCCAGCTAAAAAGAAAAAACAAAACAAAACAAGAGGACAACCATCACTATTTCATAGATACAACTTTCATTTTTAATTTGTTACCACTATTCTCATTCTTTTCATTTTATAGAACCTTATAACCTATTTACCATCACAGTGAGATGTTCAGTACATCAAATTCCATAATAACCTTTTAACCTGAAAATTTTTTGATACATATAGCTCTGTTTTGCTTTTGATTTTCTATTTTTTATTTATTTTATTTTTTATTTATTTTTAAATATTCATATAGAGATAAGCTTCAGGGTAATCCCCTTTTCACAATCAATGCCACCCCTATATGTAAACCACTTTTTATCCCCCTTTATCTCAGGAAATTTGAGTCCTTTAACAAAGATATCAAGGTACAGCCAGGGAGAATCAAAATAACCTTCCTACCCACACTGAACCACTCTGTCAGAGTTTCTGTATATTTATTTTTGTTCTGGTAGTATATAAATCTTATACTTGGGGCTAATTTTGATGGGGTTCTTTATTTATTTTTCTTCTTTCTTGTCATCTACTTTTGTCGGTATTTTGTTTTTCTGTTTTTTGTCTGTATACTTTATAAATTTACCCTTGGGTTCCATTCGAGCTGGGCTTTCTCTTTTCATTCTTTCTTTTTTTTTCTTTCTTTTTTCCCCATCTCTCTCTCTCTCTCTCTCTCTCTCTCTTTCATATTTTTTCTTTCTTTTTGGTGGGTACACTCAGTTGCTCAGAAGCATTCCAGAGTGCACCTTGTCTGCACCGTGGTTGATATATTCAGTTACACATCTGCTCAGCCACCTCTCACCAAAATGACAAGGAGGAGAAATGCCCAACAGAGGAAAAATTCAGAGACTGTGCACTCTCCATCAGAGCTATTGGATATGGACAGAAACAGTATGTTGGAAAGGGAATTCAGACTAACAATTATCCAGGCAATAGCTAGGGTGGATAAAGCTTTTAATGACAAAATGGCATTGATTAGGGCAGAATAGAAAGCCACCAGGGATGATATTAACAATGTTCTCAATGAGTTCCAATCTAATCTAAATTCTCTAACAGCTAGGGTAACTGAGGCAGAAAATAGAATTAGTGATTTAGAGGACAAACAGATGGAGAAAAAGGATCAGGAGGAAGCCTGGAACAAACAGCTTAGAAACCTGGAAACAGAATTAGGGAAATACATGACCCCATGAAACGTTCCAACTTCAGAATTATTGGAATCCCTGAGGGAGAGGAGAAAGAAAAAAGAATAGAGCATAGAGTTGAACAAATTCTCCATGAAAATTTTCCCAATATTGCGAATGGATCCAGCATATGTATCCTAGAGGCAGAAAGGTCTCCCCCCAAGTACATAGAATCTAGAAACACTTCGAGACACATGAATGTGAAACTGAGCAATCATAATTTTAGCAGGAGCTCTTGAAAGAAGCTAGGGGGAAGAGACTCCTTACATACAGAGAAAAGCCTATCAGAACAATGTCAGACCTGGGCCCAGAAATCTGGCAGGCCAGAAAGGGCTGGCAAGATGTGTTCATGCCACTGCATGAGAAGAACATGCAGCCAAGAATACTTTATCCAGCAAAACTGAAATTTAAAATGGATGGAGAGATAAAGAGCTCCCAAGACAAGCAAGGATTAAAAGAGATTGTGACCACCAAGCCAACACTGCAGGAAATATTAAGGGGGGTTCTATAAAACAGGAAAAACCCAAGAATATCATTGAATAGAAATATATGGAGACAATCTATAGAAACAAAGACTTCACAGGTTAACATGATGTCAATAAAATTCATTTCTCAATAATCACTCTCAACTTGAATGGCCCAAATACTGCCATAAAATTGCACGAGGTTGCAGATTGGATAAAATGACAGGACCCATCCATATGTTTTCTACAAGAGACCCATTGTGAACCTATGGATACATTCAGACTGAAGCTAAAGGGATGGAAAAGCATCTTTCACGCCAAAGGGCCTCAAAAGAAGTCTGGGATAGCGATTCTTATATCAGATCAATTAGATTTTAAACAAAAGACTGTAGTCAGAGATACAGAAGGACACTACATCATTCTTAAAGAACTATCCACCAAGACCTTCGAACAATTGTAAATATTTATTCCCCCAATATGGGAGTAGCCAATTACATAAGAGAACTGTTAGTCAGATTAAAGAGGCATATTGATATGAATGTATTAATAATAGGAGACCTTAACACGCCACACTCACTAATATACAGATCATCCAAGCAGAAAATCAATAAAGAAACAGGATAATTGAATGACACATTGGACCAGATGGAACTCAGAGATATATACAGAACCTAAAACAACAGAATACTCATTCCGCCAGAGTGCACATGGCGGAGTAGACTTCTCCAGAGTAGACAACATACTGGGTCACAAATCAGGGCTCAACTGATACCAAAAGACTGAGATTATTCCCTGCATATTCTCAGATCACAATGCTTTCAAACTGGAGCTCAATCACAAGGAAAAATTTGGAAGGACTTCAAACACCTGGAAGCTAAAGACCACCTTCCTTGCGGATGCTTGGATCAACCAGGAAATCAATGAAGAACTTAAACAATTCATGGAAACCACTGAGAATGAAGACACTTCCATCCAAAACCTATGGGATACAGCAAAAGTGGTCCTAAGGGGGAAATACATAGCTACCCAAGCCTACCTCCCCAAAATTGAAAAAGCCAGAGCATACCAGCTCTCTTTACACCTTAAAGCACTGGAAAATCAAAAACAAATTAAACCAACCCCACAAAAAAAAGGAAATAACCAAGATTAGAAAAGAAATCAAGGAGATAGAAACTAGAGATACAGTAGAATGCATCAATGAATCTAGAAGGTTTTTTTTGAAAGAATCAATAAGATTGATAAACGATTGGCCACACTAATCCAAAAGAAAAGAGAGAAAACTCAAATTAATAAATTTATTAATGAAAAGGGAAGATCACAACTAACACCAAGGAAATAGAAACAATAATCAGAAATTATTATCAACATTTATATGCCAATACGTTAAGCAACCTAGTTGAAATGGATGCATTCCTGGAAAATTATAAACTTCCAAAATTGAAGCAGGAAGGAATGGACAACCTGAATAGACCAATAACTAGTAACGAGATTGAAGCAGTGATCAAAAACCTCCCAAAATACAAGAGCCCAGGACCTGACGGATTCCCTGGGGAATTCTACCAAACTTTCAAAGAAGAAAGAAAACCTATTCTCCTGAAGCTGTTTCAAGAAATTGAAGCAGAAAAAATCTTCCAGACTCTTTTTATGAAGACAGCATTACCCTGATCTCAAAACCAGGCAAATACTTCAACAAAAAGGAGAATTAAGACCAATATTCCTGATGAATATGGATGCTAAGATTCTCAACAAGATCCTAGCTAATAGGATCCAACAGCACATTAAAAAGATTATCCACCATGACCAGGTGGGATTCATCCCTGGGATGCAAGGTGGTTCAACATTCACAAATCAATCAATGTGATAGAGCAATTCAATAAGAGAAGAGAGAAGAACCACATGTTCCTCTCAATTGATGCAGAAAAATCATTTGACAGAATCCAGCATCTGTTCCTGATTAAAACACTTCAAAGTATAGGGATAGAGGGAACATTCCTCAACTTCATAATAATCTATCTATGAAAAAAATACAGTGAATATTATCCTCAATTGCTAAAAGCTGAGAACCTTCCTTTAGAGATCAGGAACATGACAAGGGTGCCATGTCTCATCACTGTTGTTCAACATAGTATTATATGTCCTAGAAACAGTGATCAGACAACAAAGAGAAACAAAATGTACTCAAATTGGCAATGAAGAAGTCAAACTCTCTCTCTTCACAGATGGCACGATGCTTCATATGGAAAGCCCAAATGACTCCACCCCCAAACTCCTGGAACTCACAGCAATTCAGTAATGTGGCAGGACACAAAGTCAATGTACAGAAATCAGTTGTTTTCCTATACACTAACAATGAAAATACAGAAAGGAAAATTAGAGCATCAATTCCATTCACTATAGCATGAAGAACCATAAGATAACTGGGAATAAACCTAATCAAAGAAGTAAAGCATCTGTATTCGAGGAAGTACAGAACACTCAGGAATGATTTTGAAGAAGACACAAAAAGATGGAAGACCATTCAATGCTCTTGGATCAGAAAAATAAAAGTTGTTAAAATGTCTATACTACCCAGAGCAGTCTATACTTTCAATGCCTTTCCGATTCAAAATCCACCAGCATTTTCAAAGAGCTGGAGCAAACAATCCTAAAATTTGTATGGAATCAGAAGAGACCCTGAATTGCTAAGGGGATGTTGAAAAAAAAAAAAAAAAAACCTGGGGCATCACGTAGCCTGATTTCAAGCTTTACTGCAAAGCTGCGATCACAAAGACAGCATGATACTGGCATAGGAACAGACACATAAACCAGTGGAACAGAGTAGAGAGCCTAGATATGGACCTTCAACTCTATGGTCAAATAATCTTCGACAAAGCAGGGAAAAATATACAGTGGAGAAAAGACAGTCTCTTCAATAAATGGTGCTGGGAATATTGGACAGCTTTGTGTAGAGAAATGAAACTCGATAATTATATTACCCCATACACAAAGATCAACTCAAAATGGGTAAAAGACCTCAACATGAGGCAGGAATCTATCAGAATCATAGAGAACATAGGCAATAACCTCGTCGACATTGGCCACAGCAACTTCTTTCAAGATATATCTCCAAAGGCAAAGGAAACAAAACTGAAGATGAATTTTGGGGACTTCATCAAAATTAAAAGCTTCTGCACAGCAATGGAAACAGTCAATAAAACAAAAAGGCAGCTGACGGAAGGGAAGAAGATATTCGAAAATGACAGTATAGACAAAAGCCTGATTTCCAAGACCTATAAGGAACTCCTGAATCTCAACACACACAAAGTAGATAACCATGTCAAAAAAAAAAAAAAGGCAGAAGACATGAACAGACACTTCTCCTATGAAGACATACAAATGGCTGACAGATACATGAAAAAATGTTCATCATCACTAGCCATCAGGGAGATTCAAATCAAAGCCACATTGAGATACCACATTACACCAGTTCGAATGGCCAAAATTAACAACACAGTAATCAACAAGTGTCAGAGAGGATGTGGAGAAAGAGGAACCCTCTTATACTGTTGGTGAGAATGCAAGTTGGTACAGCCACTTTGGAAAACAGCGTGGAGAGTCTTTAAGAAATGATAAATAGTGCTTCCCTATGACCCTGCAATGCACTATTGGTATCCCCTCAAAGATACAGATGTAGTGAAAAGAAGGGCCATCTGTACCCCAATGTTTATAGCAGCAATGGCCACGGTCGCCAAACTGTGGAAAGAACCAAGATGCCCTTCAATGGACAAATGGATAAGGAAGATGTGGTCCATATACACTATGGAGTATTATGCCTCCATCAGAAAGGATGAATACCCAACTTTTGTATCAACATGGGCAGTTCTGAAAGAGATAATGCTGAGTGAAATATGTCCAGCAGAAAGAGTCTATTATCATATGGTTTCACTTATTTGTGGAGCATAAGAAATAACAGTGAGGACATGGGGAGATGGAGAGGAGAAGGGAGTTGGGGACATTGGAAGGAGAGACTAAGTATGAGAGACTATGGACTCTGAAAAACCATCTGAGGTTTTTCGAGGGGTGGGGCGTGGGAGGTTTGGTGAGCCTGATCTTGGGTATTATGGAGGGCACGTATTGCACGGAACATTGGATATGGTACATAAACAATGAATTCTCTTACACTGAAAAGAAATTTAAAAACTCCATTAAAAAAAGGTTTTAGATGCTAATGCTTTATCTTATATGGCATTTGCAAATATCTTCTCCTATCTCCCCAGTTGTCTTTTGGTTTTGTTGAATGTCTCCTTTGCTGTACAAAAGCTTTTGATCTTGATGAAGTCCCAATAGTTCATCTTTTGCCTTTTCTTCCTTTACTTTTGGCAATGTTTCTAGGAAGAGGTTGCTGTGGCTGAGGTCAAAGAGATCGCTGCCTATGTCTCAAGGATTTTAATGGATTCATGTCTCACATTGAAGTCTTTCATCCATTTTGAGTCTATTTTTGTGTGTGGTGTAAGGTAATGGTCCAGATTCATTCTTCTCCATGCGTCTTTCCAATTTTCCCAATACCATTTGTTGAAGAGACTTTTTTCCTTTGGGCATTCTTTCTTCCATTGTTGAATATTAGTTGACCATAGAGATAAGGGTGCATTTCTGTCAGTATCATACTGCCTTGATGTTCACAGCTTTGTAATAGAGCTTGATGTCCGGAATTGTGATGTCACCAGCTTTGGTTTTCTTTTTCAACATTTCTCAGGCTATTTGGGGCCTTTTCTAAATCTATATAAATTTTAGGATTATTTTTCCATTTCTTAGAAAAAATTTGATGGTATTTTGATAGGAATTGCATTACATGTGTAGATTGTTCTAGGTAACATAGACATTTTCACACTATTTGTTCCTCTAATCCATGAGCATGGAACGTTTTTCCATTTCTTTTTGTCTTCCTAAATTTCTTTCATGACCCTTCTATAGTTCTCTGAGTACAGATTCTTTGCCTCCTTGGTTAGATTTATTCCTAGGTATCTTATGTTTGGGATGCTATTGCAAATGGGATTGACTCCTTAATTTCTCTTTCTTCTGTCTTGCTGTTGTTGTATAGAAATGCAACTGATTTATGAGCATGGATTTTATATCCTGACACTTTAATTCCTGTATGAGTTCTGCAGTTTTGGAGCAGGGTCTTTTAGGTTGTCCACATAAAGTCTCATATCATCTGCAAAGACTGAGAGTTTTACTTCTCCTTTGCTGATTTAGATTGTTTAATTTCTTTTTGTTGTCTGATTGCTCAGGCTAGGACTTCTAGTACTATGCTGAATAGCAGTGGTGATAGTGGACATCCCTGCAATGTTTCTGACCTTAAGGGAAAAGCTTTCAGTTTTTCCCATCGAAAATTTTATTTGTTGTGGGTTTTTCATAGATGGCTTTGATGATATTGAAGTATGTACCCTCCCTGCAAACACCATGAAGAGTTTTGATCAAGAAAGGATGCTGTACTCTGTCAAATGCTTTTTTTTGGCACCTATTGAAAGTATTATATTGTTCCTGTTCCTTCTTATATTAATGTATTGTATCACATTGATAGATCTCCTGATAGTTGAATCAACATTGAAGCCCCAGGAAAAAATTCTACTTGGTTATGGTGAATAATCCTTTTAATGTGCTGTTGTATCCTATTGGCTGTATTTTGATGAGGATATTTGCATCCATGTTCATCAGGGATATTACACTATAATTCTCCTTTTTGATGGGATCTTTGTCTGGCTTTGGAATCAAGGTAATGCTGACTTCATAAAATGAGTTTGGAAGTTTTCCTTTCATTTTTATTTTTTGGAACAGTTTCAGGAGAATAGATGTTAATTCTACTTGAAATGTTTGGTAGAATTCCCCTGAGAAGCCATCTGGCTCTGGGATCTTTGTTGGGAATTTTTTTTAATTTATTTGTCAGAGAGAGAGGGAGAGAGAACGAGCGAGCACAGGCGGACAGAATGGCAGGCAGAGGCAGAGGGAGAAGCAGGCTCCCTGCCGAGCAAGGATCCCGATGTGGGACTCGATCCCAGGACGCTGGGATCATGACCTGAGCCGAAGGCTTAACCAACTGAGCCACCCAGGCGTCCCTGTTGAGAGATTTTTGATTACGGCTTCAATTTTCTTTCTTTTTTTCTTTTCTTTTCTTTCTTTTTTTTTTTTTTTTTTTACTGGTTATGGATCTCTTCACGTTTTCTACTTCTTCCAGCTTCAATTTTGATGGTGTATACATCTCTAGGAATGTATACCTTTCTTCCAGATCATCTAATTTGCTGGCATATAGTGGTTCATAATATGTTCTTATAATTGTACTTCTTTGGTGTTGGTTGTGCTCTCTCCTCTTTCATTCACGATTTTATTAATTTTGTCCTTTCTCTTTTCTTTTTGATAAGTCTTTCTAGGGGTTTATCAATCTTATTAGTTCTTTCAAAGAATGAACTCTTAGTTTCATTGTTCTGTTCTACTGTTCTTTTGGTTTCTATTTCATTGATTTATGTTCTGATCTTTATTATTTCTCTTCTCTTTCTGGGGTTTGGGCTTTATTTTTTGTTCTTTCTCCAGATCCTTTAGGTGTAGGGTTACGTTGTACATTTGAGAACTTTTTAGTTTCTTGAGAAATGCTTGTATTGCTGTATGCTTTCTTCTCTGGATGCCTTTTCCTGTGTCCCACAGATTTTGAACTATTGCACTTTCATTTTCATAAGTTTCCTTGATTTTTTTCAATTCTTCTTTAATTTCCTGGTTGACTCATTCATTCTTTAGTAGGATGCTCTTTACCTTCCATGTATTTGAGTTCATTCCACCTTTTCTCTTTGGGTTGAGTTCTAATTTCAAAGACTTGTGGTCTGAAAGTAAATAGGGAAGGATCCCAAACTTTTGGGACCAGTTGAGACCTGATTAGTGACCCAGGGTGTGATCTATTCTAGCTAATGTTCCATGTGACCAGAGAAAAATGTATATTCTGTTGCCTTGGGAGAGAATGTTCTTAATATATCTATGATGTCCATCTGGTTCAGGGTGTTATTTATTTTTTAAATTATTTTAAGCTCGTTTTTTTTTCAGTGTTCCAAGATTCACTGTTAATGCAGCACACCAAGTTCTCCTTGAAATATATTCCCAACTTAATTACCACCACCAGGATCACCAACCCCCTAGGCACCTCCCTTCCAAAACCCTCAGTTTATTTCTCAGAGTCCACAGTCTCTCATGGATCATCTCTTCCTCTGATTTCCCCCAACACACTTCTCCTCTCTTTCTCCCAAAGTCCTCTATGCTTTTCCTTATGCAACATAAGCAAGTAAAACCATATGATAATTGACTCTCTCTGCTTGACATATTTCACTCAGCATAATCTCCTCCAGTCCCATCCATGTTGATACAAAAGTTGGGCATTTATTATTTCTGATGGAGGCATAATATTCCATTTATATTTAACCATATCTTCTGTATTCATTCATCTGTTGAAGGGCATCTTGGTTCTTTCCACAGTTTGGCGACTGTGGCCATTGTTGCTATGAACATTGGGGTAGAGTTGGCCATTCTTTTCACCACATCTGTATCTTTGGGGTAGATACCCAGTAGTGCAATTACAGTGTCATAGGGAAGCTCTATTTCTGGTTACTTAAGGAATCTCCAAACTGTTTTCCAAAATGGCTGTACCAACCTGCATTCCCACCAACAATAAAAGAGGGTTCCCCTTTCTCCAGATCCTCTTCAACAGTTGTTGTTTACTATCTTGTTAATTTTAGCCATTCTAACTGGTGTGAGGTGGTATCTCAATGTGGCTTTGATTTGAGTCTCCCTGATGGCTAGTGATGATGAACATTTTTTCATGTATCTGTCAGCCATTTGTATGTCTTCATTGGAGAAGTATCTGTTCATGTCTCCTGCCCATTACTGATGTGATTATCTCTTTTTTGAATGTTGAGTTTGAGGAGTTCTTTATAGATCTTGGATATCAGCCCTTTCTCTGTACTGTCATTTTCGAATAACGTTACAAGTTCTGTTGGCTTCACTTTACTTTGTTGACTGTTTGCTTTGATGAGCAGAAGCTTTTGATCTTGATGAAGTCCCAAAAGTTCATTTTTGCTTTTGTTTCCTTTGCCTTTGGAAACATGTCTTGAAAGATGTTGCTGTGGCTGATATCAAAGAGGTAATAGTGGTTTTTGGCCACTGCTTCAATCTCATTACTAGATATCAGTCTATTCAGGTTGTCCATTTCTTTCTGGTTCAATTTTGGGAGTTTATAGTTTTCCAGGAATGCATCCATTTCATCTAGGTTGCTTAACTTTTTGGCATATAACTTTTTTTTTTTAAATTTCTTTTCAGCGTAAGGAGTTCATAGTTTTACACCACACCCAGTGCTCCATGCAATGCGTGCCCTCCACAATACCCACTACTTGGCTCCCACAACCACCCACCCCCCGCCCCTTCAAAACCCTCAGGTTGTTTTTCAGAGTCCATAGTCTCTCATGGTTCATCTCCCCCCCCAATTTCCCTCAACTCCCTTCTCCTCTCCATCTCCCCATGTCCTCCGTGTTATTTGT
>PISX010022537.1:0-31492 GCA_004024625.1 Mellivora capensis
ATCCATTCGTCTGTTGAAGGGCATCTTGGTTCTTTCCACAGTTTGGCAACCAGCAATGGCCCTGGGGCCTTCTGAAGGAGAGAAAATCAAAAGACTTCGGGCCTCACCCCCAGCCCTCTGGGCTAAGCAATAACCCTTTGTTTAATTTGTTTACACTTTATAAGATTTCATTCGAACAAAAGTTTTCCTGGCTGAAACAAGTTTGAAAAACACTATTCTAAAGCCATTCAAGGTCAGATTTCAGTTTCCCAGGAATTAATGTGTTTGGTTCCGTAATCCAAACTATTTTTGTATCTTCCAAATCTAATACCATAGTCACACCTTAGTGCCCAAGACTGTTCTTTTCTTCTATGTTAACTGCTTGTATTTTATGTTGACACTGAAGGATTTATTCCTATAAGTATTATGAAACCGCATGATCCACGCTTTGCCTCGTCAGTGTGAGTGCTCCTGTCAATGGAAACCATGAGCTCTTGGTGTTCCCTACTTTCCCTCTCCTAGGGGTAGAACCAGGTGGTGAATGGGCTGTGAACCCTGAAAAACAATTCCTGTGTCAGTTTTCCCCTAAGTGGAAGCAGCCATAAGGACATCCTCTGTCTCCACTTTTTCTCCCCAGGCTGCCTCCCCTCCATTCTTAGATCTCACAGAATCAGCTACCACTCATCTGTCAGGACTCGCTGTCCCTTCCTCAGGCCTTCCCTGATCCCTCTCCACCAAACAAAGCTAATTCCCCTGCTCCATGCTTCTCACGATGATAAATATTTAATGGTATGTCAGTACCCACTAGGTGAAGGAATGAATGAATCACTGATGCTTCCTTCACTTAAAAATGTCTTGGGTGACCAATCAAACATATATCCATCCCCTCCATTACCAAGTTGTCATTCATGCTGAGCACTGCCGGGGGGACACAACCAGCTGTTCCAACTTCCAAGAGCTTGCTACCTAATCGGGAAAATGAGATACATCAAGTAGACAATGAACTGTTAGTGGCAGATAAGAGGCCAGTTTCCCAGTTCCTGGTTTATTAAAAGAAAGGTAAAGAAGCAGTTGTTTGGATCTGCAGGTCCTTTTAGATTTGGTAGAAAGAAGAAAGAGTGAAAATGTAAATACAATTGCTCAAAAACCTTTGAGGTATAGCAGAGGTGGTCCTAAGAGGGAATTACAGAGCAATACAAGCCTTTTTCAAGAAACAAGAAAACTGGGGCACCTGGGTAGGGCTCAGTGGGTTAAAGCCTCTGCTTTCAGCTTAGGTCATGATCCCAGGGTCCTGGGATGGAGCCCCACATTGGGCTCTCTGCTCAGTGGGGAGCCTGCTTCCCCCCATCCCTCTACCTGTCTCTCTGCCTACTTGTGATCTCTGTCGGTCAAATAAATAAAGAAAGAAAGAAATAAAACAAGAAAGTTCTCAAACACACAACCTAACCCTATACCTAAAGAAGCTGGAGACAGAACAGCAAATAAAGCCTAAACCCAGCAGAAGAAGAGAAATAATAAAGATCAGAGCAGCAATCAATGAAATAGAAACCAAAAGAATAGTAGAACAGATCAATGAAACTAGGAGCTGGTTCTTTGAAAGAGTAAGATTAATAAACCCCTAGCCAGACTTGATCAAGATCAAAAAGAAAAGAGAAAGGACCCAAATAAAGTCACGAATGAAAGAGGAGAGATCACAACCAACACCGAAAAAATACAAACAATTATAAGAACATATTATGAGCAACTCTACGCCAACAAATTTGACAATCTGGAAGAAATGGATGCATTCCTAGACACATATAAACTACCACAACTGAACCAGGAAGAAATAGAAAACCTGAACAGACCCATAATGAGCAAAGAAACTGAAGCCTTAATCAAAAATCTCCCAACAAATAAGAGTCCAGGGCCAGGTGGCTTCCCAGAGGAATTCTACAAAACATTTAAAGAAGAAGAAGTAATACATATTTCTCTGAAGCTGTTTCAAAAACAGTAGAAATGGAAGGAAAACTTTCCAACTCTTTCTGTGAGGCCAGAATTACCTTGATCCCAAAACCAGACAGAGGTCCCTTCAGAAAGGAGAATTACAGACCAATATGCCTGATGAACATGGATGCAAAAATTCTCACCAAGATACTAGCCAATAGGATCCAACAGTACATAAAGGGATTATTCACCACAACCAAATAGGATTTCTTCCCAGGCTGAAAGCATCGTTCAACATCCGCAGATCAATCAATGTGATACACTACATAAATAAAAGAAAGGACAAGAGCCATATGATCCTCTCAATAGAGACAGAAAAAACATTTGACAGACTATAACATCCTTTCTTGATTAAAACACTTCACAGTGTAGGGACAAAGGGAACATAACTCAATATCATAAAAGCCATATACAAAAAGCCCACAGTGAATATCATTCTCAATGGGGAAAAACTAAGCATTTCCTCTAGGTGGGAAGACAGCAGGAAGGTCCACTATCACCACTGCTGTTCAACATAGTAGCAGAAGTCCTAGCCTCAGGAATCAGACAACAAAAAGAAATCAAAGGCATCCAAACAGGCAAAGAAGGAGTCAAATTTTCACTCTTAGCAGATGACATGATATTCTATGTGGAAATCCTAAAAGATTCCAATCCAAAATTGCTAGAACTCCTACAGGAATTCAGCAAAGTGGCAGGACATAAAATCAATGCAGAGAAATTGGTTGCATTTCTATACACTAACAATGAGACAGAAGGAAGAGAACTTAAGGAATCGATCCCATTTACAATCGCACCAAAAACCATAAGATATCTAGGAATAAAACTTACCTAAGAGAATAAGGATCTATAGTCTGAAAACTATAGAACACTCATGAAAGAAATTGAGAAGGATGCAAAGAAATGGAAAAACATGCCATGCCCATGGATTGGGAGAACAAATATTGCTAAAATGTCTATGCTTCCCAGGACAATCTATACATTCAATACAATCCTTATCAAAATACCATCAACATTTTTCACAGTGCTGGAAGAACCAGAAAAAAAAAACCAAATAGCCATAGGAAAGTTGAAAAAAGAAAACAAAAGTTGGTGGCTTCACAATTCCAGACTTCAAGCTCTATTACAAAGCTGTGATCATCAAGACAATATGGTACTAGAATGAAAACAAATGCATAGATCAATGGAACAAAATAGAGAACCCAGAAATGGACCCTCAACTCTATGGTCAACTAATCTTTGACAAAGTAGGAAAGAATATCCAATGGGAAAAAAGACAGTCTCTTCAACAAATGATGTTGGGAAAACTGGATAGCCACATGCAGAAGAATGAAACTGGACCATTTTCTTACATCATACACAAAAATAAACTAAAAATGGATAAAAGGCCTAAATGTGAGACAGGAATCCATCAAAATCCTAGAAGAGATCATAGGCAGCAACCTCTTTGATCTCAGCCACAGCAATTTCTGGCTAGACGTGTTTCCAAAGGCAAGGGAAAAAAGGCAAAAATGAACTATTAGGGGGCGCCTGGGTGGTTCAGTGGGTTAAGCCTCTGCCTTCGGGTCAGGTAATGAAAATAAATACATTTTTTAAAAAATGAACTATTGGGACTTCATCAAAATAAAAAGCTTTTCCACTGCAAAGAAAACAGTCCACAAAACCAAAAAACAACCTACAGAATGGCAGAAGATATTTGCAAATGTTTTATCAGATAAAGGATTAATATCCAAAGTCTATAAAGAATTTATCAGACTCAACACCCAAAGAACACATAATCCAGTCAAGAAATGGACAGAAGTCTAGGTGACGGACATTCCAAAGGGCACGAGATGTAATGAACACTCGGTGTCATATACAACTGATGAATCGCTGAACTCTTCTGAAACTAATAATACACTATATGTTAATTGAATGTAAATAAAATAAAATTTTAAAAAAAGAAAGGAGAGGAAGTTAAATGTTGCTTTTTGATAGGAGTTAAAGAGGGAGGGAGGACAGTCATAACAGGATAGAAACAGGGTTGTTATGATTTCAGACATGGAAAAGCCTTCTTCAGTCATTTAACAAATACTCACTGGGCATTTATTCTGTGGGAATTTACACATTCTAGGATACAGTGATGAGTTGAAAGTAATGTTCAAACCCTCATGGAGATTACGTTCCAGTAGACAAAGCAATTAGAAAGGCAAGCAAGTATCCGTGTCAGGCAACAACAAGGGCTCTGGAGAAAATGAATCAGTGTGGTGGAAGTGATAGTGCTGGAGACACTACTGCAGCTGGGAGATCAGGGAAGAGCTCCGACTCCCACAGCAAGAAGACACCAGCCATTCTAGTGTCCAACAGAAGAGAAGTTGAGCCAAATGAATAACATGCACCAAGGTCTTGGGATAGGAAAGAATTCTGCATGTTCAAGAACCAGGGGAAGACCAACATAGCAGGGATCACAAACAAGGGAGGAAGTGGTTGAAGATGCACTTGGAGAGGTGGGCAGGGCCAGTCCCATGGGACCTCCTGGAAATCATATGGAGTTTTGCTAAGTGCTCTGGGAGGCCATTGGAAGGTTTTGAGTCGAGCAATGTCATGTTTAAGCAGAAAAATGTCAATGAGAAGAGTAATTTGCCTGGAGCATGTGATTTTTTTGAAAAGCAAACAATATGAGGCCTAAAACAAGGACAGGCTATGGAGGGCTTTGCACCCTGGGCTAAGGAGTTAGGACCTGATGTTCCAGGCCTTGGAGAGCTATTGAAGGTATTTTTAGCAGGAGTGACATGATCAAAAACACTGACCCATAGGTCATACCTAATTCACAGCATGATCTCCAACATCTCCTCTCAGGACTCGGTTGTGGGTTTCTTCAGCAGCTTCTTAACACATGCAAACACCTGCATACACACCCAATTTCCACAGAAGTTCCCATGCTGTGGAAACACATGTGCAAACACTGTCTCCACGGGTGTAGGAAGATGCCTGGAACCTCGGCACTAGAACTGTAAAGAAAGTTGGAAGCTACCAACTCCATTTGGTTAGGAGTGTTTCTGGACTAGCTCTGTGGTGGGCAGGATTCTGAAGCCACATGTGGACCGAGTAGGAAAGAGGATCATCCTCAGGTAGCCAAATCAGGGGGGTGCTAGGTCTTTGCTGTCTCTGGCCTGAGGCCCTGTCACAAGGTGAGGCCATCTCAGGACAGCCATCTAACAATTGGGTTGACTCGAACAATGGTGTGCCAAGGCTCCATGCCCTTGTGAAGGAAGTGTTAGGGAGAGGAGAGGTCTTGCCTCCTCTCTTGAAACCAGTCCAGTTGAGCAGCTACCTGGCCCTTGGCATTACTTTAGCTGAAAGAACAAGAACGGCTTGATTTTATCTCCTCATACCAAAACGGACAGGCTCAGAGAGATCAAACATTATATTTTTCTTTTTATTAGGAATTTGTCTATAAACTTAAGGTGTTTTAAGTCAAGAGATCTTGGTCCGGGTCCCTGCTTTGCCACTTAACTTTCTGTGTGTCCCTGAGCTACCAGTCTCACATACTTGGGCCTCATTTTATTCACCTGCAACATGGTTGCCTTGAGTGTGCCACTTTCCCCATGGAGCAATCTTGTGGGTGGGAAGGAAGTAAGGGGGGTGGGTAGAGAAGGGCTGGGCCCTCCACTTTAGGGCACAGAGTACATGTATCCATATGACTTCCTACAAGGGCATTTCTGCAGCTAGAGTAAGAAAAATGTCGGGAAAAGTGGGAGTCTCAGAAAGCCCACTTCTGGCTCTCTTTGAGATAAATGAAATCTGTCCAGAACATATTCCTGGGGCTGAGACAGTGCAGAGTCGGTTCAAGTTTAGGTGGTTGTTTATGGGTTTCACACACTGAAGCCATTCAACTCACAAGAAAGCCAGAAGAGTGGGCTGTGCATGGAAGCCAGGATTGGTGGGAAGGAGAGGAAGAGGCTGGGCCACACAGGTACCCTAGACTTAAAAGGCCACAAGCAGGGACGTCTCCACCCCTTGCCCTGCTCTCTGGGGCTCTCAGCTGCCTGCTTCTGCACAGGGAGGGATTTCAGTTGCTTGGCACTAAATTCTCATTTCTCTGGTGCCAAAGAACATCCGTGCTTAGAGTTGTAAGGCGAAATTTATTTACAGGTGCAATGCCTTGCCCATCGAAGTCGGATGACTTGGTTTTCTTTGTGAATGGGAGAAAGGTAAGTGTTGTGTGATTCTATTGCGGCTTGCAGAGACAGCAGGAAACTACCAGCTTGAGGGCAGTTCTTGTCCAGTCAGGGACAGGCAGCCAGGGACTCAGAACCCATACTAATTTGGCCTCTTGCCTACTCAGCCAAGGCTCAGCTTCTGAGAATATGGGGAGGTGGTAAAGCATCGGGGTGGATCATGCATGCCCCGGCCTCAGGCAGTCTGCTTCGAATCCAGCTCTGCCATTTACTGCATAACTTTATGCGAGTTACTTCACCCCCCTGAGCCTCAGAGGACCCATCTCTGGAATCTATGTTATAGATTGTTATATAACTTTATATAATATATACACAATATATAGATTGTTATCACTTTAACTTTTTATAGAATGGTATAACTTTAATCTTAAAAAGGTTAAAATAGATTAAAATAGAGTTGCCTCTTTCATCGATTAGGAATCGAATAGGTCCTTATAAATTGAATAGGTCCTTATAAATCGAATAGGTCCTTATAAAGCACTTAGCCCTGGGCCTGATATCCTGGAAGCACTGTATCTAGTAACACATCTTGATCCTCAAGCTCGGGAGGACAAGAAATAGAGCTTTCTTTATTTTTTTCTATTTATTAACTTAATTTTTCTGTCAAGACTGCATTAATCAGAATTAGTCAAAAGGTAATTGCAGTCAGTTTTCAATCCAGGCCGCAACTAAGTTCTAGGGGAACCTAGATGACAAGAAGAGTGGGCTCTGCCGTTGTCGCTCTCCCCTACAAGCCCCTGGCAGTGCTCACCATCCATCCACACAGGCTGCTGGTTGACCCTCAGTGCCCTCTGCCAGGCCCCCTCTTCTCAGGAACTTCTAGCATCCTGTAGTTCCCAGAGCCTGTGGCTCTGCTGTGGTCTTGCCACCTCCTCCCAGGCCTCTCAGCACTCCAGCTCCACAGATCTAACTGCGATTTGGCCACGTCCAGCCTCCCACCCCAGGAAAGGAGATAGGACATAGTTTCGTCATGTCCCTTGTAACTCCCTTGTAACCAGACTCCACAGCCAGCAGCCACCATACATTTTCCCAAACCTTCATTCACGAGCTGAGTCCCAACTCACTTGTTCCACTCGCCTAGGCTTTGGAGGCTCCTTTGTCAATTTTCTGTTCCAAATCCCTCCTGAATCATAAGCCCAGAATTATTTGGGGGGGGGGGGTCTACACAGGTTCATGTTTTTCTTCCAGGGAAAAAAGTAGACCCTAACAGGAATAGCCTACTGTGTCTTCCTTTCCTCTGATACCACAGCACAGCTGGAGGTTTTTAGAGGATCCTCTAAGATTAAAATCAAAGGAAATGTCCCCAAATAAGCAAGTAGGAAAGAAGCACCAAAGAAGATCCCTCCAGGCTTCTGAGTGATAGTTCCCCACTTTTCAAGGAGAGGGAGGGAGAAATTCTAGGGCACCACCAGAGACACCCTGGGCCCTGAGCTGGGACAACAAGTCTCACCATTAGCTGCTCTGTCATGAGGGGACTGGCACACTCAGGGACCCCATCAGGATAACGGAAACTCTCCCTACCTCCCATCTCTGCCACCAACTCTTGAGATCCCTCATGTTATCATGTGTGCTCCACACTAGGGGTAGCTCAGAGGTGTCAGGAAGAGAAACTCTTCCTCTCTAGATGCCTTCCCTCCAGGACACTTCATTGTGCATGCACACACACACACACACACACACACGGCATCCAAGTCTCTTCCCAATTTCAAATATCCTAAGAGTACAAAAGACTGATTTGGAAGATTCCACACACACACAGGTAGTGGAGCAAACATGAGGAACATTAACTCCCAGTGGGGGCTTACTCAGTGGTGGCTCCCCACTCTAATCACGTATAAAAGCATTGTTGTCGCACTTAACTTGGTAAGTCTCCAGCTCTGCACACTCAAACTTGTTTGGCTTCAGAGCAAAAAATAAATGGGCAGATGAAAGTATTATACCCGAGCCCCCGAATCAAGCAGGCCATGGCAGACATTACCCTGGGTCACCCGTTCGATCCCCATAATAAATCTCTTTCCTCTTTCCAACGCAGGTGATAGAGAGGAATGCGGACCCAGAAGTCACTCTGCTGACCTTCCTACGAAAGAACCGGATCCTTTTGATCACAGTCTGGGCAGTGTCTGTGTTCACCTTAAAACTTAAGCCTGCTGTGATTATGAAAGATATTCTGACCTCTCCATCTCCAGTCAGTCCCATTGGCCCTTGTTGTCTCTTTGCTTTTGGTAGTGGTTTCAAGGATATTAAGTTAATTGGGCTATTTGGAGAGGATGAAGTTTCCCCAGAGCTTCTTATATCTGGATTTAATAGCAATGAAATAGAAGCTAAGCTTTTTACTTCAGCACTAATCATTCTTTAAGGGCTCTCCAAATCCCCAGCGGGGAGGTTATGTAATAGAGGTCTATGTTGCATGTACCCTGTCCTGGCAGGAAACCAGATTCTCCAGATTCAGGAAGAGCACGTGGCATCAGAAAAGATGGCCTTTCCCTCCATCCGTTCTCTGACGAGAGATTTTCCCGACCATTTTGTATTCTGAGATTGAGATCTTCATAATGCCACACGTTTGAAGTGGTAAGTCTAATGTATCTCTCCGAGAAACTGAAAGGTAAATAAAGAAATGGCAGGAATTATAAATGGATGATGTCGACCCATGGACAAGTTTTGCTTAAAAGTCCACATGGTATTTAGTTCGTTATCAATGTTTGAAAATCAAAAGTCTCGTTTTTTTTAAAGATTTTATTTATTTATTTATTTGACAGACAGAGATCACAAGTAGGCAGAGAGGCAGGCAGAGAGAGAGGGGGAAGCAGGCTCCCTGCTGAGCAGAGAGCCTGTGCGGGGCTCCATCCCAGGACCCTGGGATCATGACCCGAGCCGAAAGCAGAGGCTTTAACCCACTGAGCCACCCAGGCGCCCCGAAAGTCTCATATTTTATAAAATCAAGATTTTTTAGCTTCTCATGAGAAACAAGAGAATAGTCTTTGCTGCGTGGCAGTCGTTTTGCTGAGTGGAGAAGGGACTGTCCCTAGCGCCCTACCTAGAGTGGGCCACAGGCTCTCCAGTTCCACGTAGCCTGCTCCGCTCATTTACATGCCTCTCTGATAAGCATCTAATGTTATAACTTAATTTACATGAATAAGCCCCTATGGCTTTAAAAAAAAAAAAAGCTGAAATCTTCTGAATGAGTCTAATGAATTACGTCCAATCTCGAAAACTAAACGGGGTGGAAATGGACCACACTTAGGAAGAAGAAGGAGTAAAGGGAGGGGGTTGGAGTCTGAGCCTGGATCTGAGCTTGGGCTCCGACCAAGCGAGAGCAGAGGGACACTTTAGGTGGGATTTGAAAGTAAGGATGAGAGTTTTTGCCGAAGCTCACTCACTTGTTTTCAAACCACAAGACTCTTAATCATAGGAAACAAACAGGTTTGCCTGGAGGAGAGGGAGGTGAGGGGATGGGCTAACTGGGTGACGGACAGTAGGGAGGACTCGTGACGTCATCATGAGTAATGAGTATCATGTACGACTGATGAATCCCTGAGCTCTGCCTCTGAAGCTAATCCTATATTATATGTTCATTAATGGAATTTAAACTTAAAAATTTAAAAAGGAAAAATAAAATAATTAAAAACCAAAACAAACACAATACAAACAGATAAAACTAAAATACATTGACCTGCTAAAAACACTCTTCTCTCCCAGTTACCAAATCGGAACCCAGAATACCTATAATGAAATAGGACTTTTCAAAGGGTTTTCACAGCCATCATCCTGTAAGCTGCTCGTGATGAGCCCGTGAAGATAAAGTAGGTATTACCTTTCTCTCTTAGCAAGTGAGAAAACAGGAAAAGTTAGTGGGTTCGGTATCGCACAACTTATAGGATCTAGAGTGGCCTTTGCTGAGACCTGGTAAGGAAATGACTATTCAGACCTACATTTCCCCTTCCTCACTAGCGACACCCTAGGGAGGCAGCCAGAGGGGGTAATGCGTGCCATGACCACCTTTCCTTGACCAGCCGCTCTAGTACGCCTCACAGGAACCAAATACGCCTGCGGAAGAGGAGGCTGCGGGGCCTGCACTGTTATGGTGTCTAAGCGTGACCCTCTGTCCGCGAAGATCAGGTATCCGACCCAGAGGCCAGAGGCCAGAGGCCAGGGGGGCCTTGGTTTCTTTGCCAGGCTTGTATTCCCATTGGAGAGCAAACTGTCTCTAAGATCATGTGACTCTAACCTCTCTAGACCTTCAACCCCTCTGAAAATCAGATAAAAGCTATGAGCTCTCTACTCGGAAAGTACATAGACGAGCCCTGTGTTGCACATAGTTTCAGGGAGATTATAGACCTCCTAAGGCCCATCTATGTGGGAATTCATAAGATTTAATAAACACATGCCTCCCTGGTGAGACCAGTTGAAAAGCAAAGAAGGGATGTCGAGAAATCTGGGCCCCCTTTAAGGTTTCTGGGCTGAAAACAGCCGGATCCTCATTGCGGCTCAGTGCTCTCATCCGGGGAGTAAATGCTTGACTTCGGATAAATATTCGTCCTTGGAGGCCACTTACCCCCTGTCTGCACACTCATTGCGAGCACAGCTTGTTCTCCTCACACTCTACTCCCCAGGCCATTGCCCTGATGATTAAAGTTTCACATTCCGTCTTGTTTTTCTTATTCCCTTGTTGTGTTGGTAACGTTCACAATAAAGGTGGGGACAGAATTTTGCTTGGGACTTTTTGCCACTAAAGCATCTGGTACCCCCCCTCCTTGCCTTCTCCTTTCTCCTACTAAGGTGTCTGGAGTGATCTTTTCGTCCACCACCTCAGGGTTTGCTGGCCAAACTGGGACACATAGATGTGTCATTTGTCATTTTACAAATGAATGAGGCTTAAAGAGATAAAGTGACTTGTTCAAGGTCACACAAGGTTCTAGAACAAGGACTTGAACCCATATTTTCTGGCTCTGAAGCTAATGTCTTTTCTACTACTGGACTGGACCAGCCTTGCAGAGCAGGGACCTCGGCCACGATTGCATCCTTTCTCTAAGGGTCAGATTCCAGGACTTGGGCTACTCTCAAATCTACTGGCTCAAGAAATCAAGAAATGGCTCAGAGCACATGTCATTTCACTGTTGAATGACCTTATCCAGAGTGTTTAAAATTAACAGCAAAAAAATTCTCAAACATAGACATAAAAGCCATAAGTGTGCCTTTTACCTGTTACGGGGTCAGCATCCTAATGAATACTAGTCCATATCCAATCATACTCCTGGTAACATGAGTCCATTCCCACTGAGTCCAGACTTGAGTGGGTCTGTACGGGCTTAGAAAGTTCTCCTGAAGTTCAGAATGCCCGGGTTCCCTCTAAGGATCCTCAGTTCTTACAGAGAGTACAAAGTCATCAGAAAGGACTCTAAATTTTCCTCCCCTGTCACCCCGTCAGTTTTCCATTCCCCAGGCTGAATGATAGGCTTGGGGGGTTTTCTGCTGACCTTCTTCATTCCCAGATTCCCAAGAGGCAGGACTGTGTTACTTCCTTTGATTTTCCTTGTGTTCCTCCTATGAAGACACTTCTCCATTACTGCGTGCCTGGTGCCCATCTGCTCTCTGCATGGGGCTGCTGTCACCACTGTGGAAGGTGTTGGAAGCATCAACACCAGGCTTCACCCTGTGCAGGTAAGAGCACATTGTCGTTTTCTTCTTAACTTTTTCTTTTTAACCAACACTGTGTTGACTGTGCTGCCCGGAGCTTCTAGGTCATACTCAGGTAAGTAGAAGCTTTGGATGCATATTGATCAAGATAATAACGCCCAAGTGATTTAAAGAAAGCTGGAAATCCATCCACATTTTATTAGATGATTATCCCTTTTCCTGCTTTTTCCACCTGAACGATAAGCAGGATTATCAAAACATCGACTGAAGCCTATGTGGCTATAAGCTGGAGTAAATATTGTGCACAGGCTCTTCTCCATAGAATAAAATGTCAGAGGTGAACAAGATAAAACCCAGAATTATTCCCTGTGGCCTAGGAGGTCTTGGGAGGAAAATTAGAGCCAAACTGACTATACCAGAGCACAAGGACAATCATTTCTCCAAATCTTAACTTGAAGCTGGAACACAGAGGCTGGTTTTAAGGTTTGGTAGAAAACACATCGACTCCTCTGTCATTGTCACAAAGAAGAGAGACAGAGAACTAGAGAATCTAGGTCCCGATCCACCAGGACCACGGGTGCTTCCAGCAGGGTCTCTGGGTTTCACAACATGAGAATCGATTCCAGGAAAGCTCAGCAAAGGCCAAGGACCCAGCAGAATTTACTGAAATGTCTGGGGGGATCAGAGAGGATAACACTGTGAAATCTAGAACAGGGCTTCCCAAACTTTAATGCTCCAAGAATCGTCTGGGAGCTTGTTGCAAATACAGATTCTGAGTCGGGAGGTTTGAGCAGGGGCCTGAGGTCCTGCACTTCCTGCAAACTCCCAGGTGGGACCAACCCGGCTGGTCCATGGACAGCACTTCAGACAGCAAGGATCTGGGAAACAGACGAAAATCTTGGATCTTTGAAAGTAGAACTCCTTTGGAGCCAACACAAAAGAATTTAAAGAAGAAAGTAAAGTGAGGTCAACAGTAAATAGTCTCCAAATTTATCAAAAAGGAGGTGGCCCCATGGTCAGAATTAGGCTGGACGAGATGTGGAGGTGTTCAAGAAAATTGTTTTTGAAACTTACACATACTTTTCCTTATTACTGATTTCTGGAGAATTCTCATTCTGGGAATAGAAGCTGCACCCCATTAATTCCCAGTTAGAAGGGTTTAAGCATCTGAGCTTGAGAGATGATTGTAATGATAGACTATGACTTCTGAGGTACCTCGTCCAGAGCAGCCAAGGAAAGAGGTGCTGGCCTTCTCTGAGCAAGGGGAGGGATGCATTGCTCCGGGACTGGGTTCCACCATGATTAGGGAGGTGCCAGATGGGGACTGTGGTGAGGGGTGGTGACAGCAGAAAGGCCTGTGATCGTGCATGTGTCCTTCTAGGAGAGGATTGCCAAGAGCCACGGCACCCAGTGTGGGTTCTGCACACCTGGGATGGTGATGTCCATGTACGTGCTGCTTAGAAACCACCAGCAGCCCTCAGAGGAGCAGCTCCTGGAAGCCCTGGGAGGTAGGGCTGACATGGACGGAGACCACCACCCGCCTGAGGCCAGGCGGGAATCATGCTTCAAGGCTGCGGCCCACTCACAAGGTCATCCCAGTGCCCAACCAGGGGCCCCCTGGTTGTTTCTAGAATAGCTACAGCTCATCCAGGAGCAGAGAAGAATGGTAGCGCACTTGCTGGAGAGGCCACATGCCCATCTGGACACCTCAGTTCTCTCTCCAGTAACTGATCTGGCTGCCTTCCCTAGCGCTGTCACATCAGAGTGCCACCAACGGGGTCGGTTAAAACAACAGGAATTTATTCTTTCCCAGCTCTGGAGGCTACAAGTCTGAAACCAAGCTGTCAGCAGGGTCGTGTTCCCCCTGGAGGCTCTGGAGGCTTCTTCCTTGCCTCCTCTTTGCCTCCAGTGCTCGGCAGCCATCCTGGCATTCCTGGACTTAAACATGCCTCACTCCCCTCTCTGCCTCCGTCTTTTCATGGGCTTCTCCCCACTGTGTTTGTGTCCAAATTCTCATCTCCTTATAAGGACCCGAGTCCTTATAAGGATTAGAATAGACTCTAATCCAGCAGGACCTCAATTTAACTATCTGCAGAGCTCCTGTTTCCAAATAAGGTCACATTCAGAGGTTCCAGGTGTTAGAACCTCAGCATATCTTTTTGGGAGGACACAATTCAACCCACAACAGAGCCCTTCCCATATTGAAAGGATGCTTTAAATTTTGCAGTGGGTTGAAATTACTAAAGAGGAATACCTACTCATATCACTTTTTCAGGATCAATAAACACCATTTTCAAGTGTCAGCAGTCCCTAAACAAGGCATCTGTTAAATACACAAGTTCTTAGATTGAGACCTGAGGGGTGAGCACGGACACACTCTTGTAATCTGCCAGTTGCTGGCAGTTGCTTCCTTTACTCTCTTCACCCCATTACAGAAAATCACATAGTGCCTTAAATCTGGCCTATACTTTCTTGTTTTCGGATCCCCTGTATCTTACATAGATGCATGAATGAATGAACAAACTAATAGTGGATTCAAGTGAGCTCACCAGGTAGATGACCATCTCCTTTAGGACAGAGAATAAAACTGGAATTGATGTGGTGGGAAGGTTCATATTCTAAGAAGAGGGAAATAGCATTGGACAGTCTGGCAGATATTTTAAAGACTCTCAAAAAAAAAAAAAAAACCAACAACCTGGGTCTGTTTCAGCTTTCAAAAGAAACTAGTAAAAATAAAGCCTACCGATGAACATGCTTTTTCTCTGTTAAGGTAATCTTTGCCGCTGCACTGGGTATCGGCCAATTCTCGCAGGTGGAAGGACCTTCTGTGTGGTGAGTAGGTGACTCGGGACGCCCTACAGAGCGAGAACCATGGTGACAGCGGGCCAAGGCTGGGAATAGGAGGGCTGAACTGCTCAGATCATCGAAACAGACAATAAGGGAGACCAAGTGAGTTAGTTCCACCGACTCATGAGAATTTTAGCTGTTTGTTGAGGAGAGGGTGAGAGTTGCAGGACCCGTGATGTTCCGCATCCCACCACAAACAGTAGAGGTGAGCCTGGGAGTGGACCAGCAGGTGTATCCCTCTCCCCAGGGCCAGGCCGGTCCTCGCAGGTGCACGTCCCCGACTTCTGCTGCCACATGGGGGAGCCAAAGTTGATAAGCTGCGAAATAAAACGAAGAGCTTATAAACCCATTAAACTGCCAGTGTAAGGGAAGCACATATCAAATATGAATAAAGGAAGTTAAGGGAAACCTTTCTCCCTCTGGAATCTGGATGGTATCCACCTTTCCAGGCACAGGCTCTGGGGATAAAGGCAAAAATATGGTTGGAGATCCACCTGCCTCCAGCTGGCCCCAAGGACTTTAATGGGTGAAAGAAACTGGGCCCCCAGGGGGAATACCCGAGGCTCACATCTACTAGGCCAAGAGGAGACAGGCTGTTTCTGTTGTAGCTGACTCACGGCCCATCGTGGGCGCTCTCAGAGCTCTGAGTAAGAGAGGAAGCTCTGGTCACTGGGCCCAGGTGGTTTTGCTTCTTGGACAGAGTTAGGAAGAGGACAGCCTGAGGCATTTGGGCAGAGAACAGGGGTATCTGAAAGAAAGTATTTTACTAGATACTAAGGAGAAATTATTTAAGGAAGGACACACAAGAGGTAAATTTGGAGGAAATGGGAAATGAAGGAACCAGTAAATGGAAACCCGCTGTAAAATTCATCGATTGTCCACTCATTTCCAGTCAGTCCCCTGCAGACCCAAATGTCTAGAAAACCCAGTTCCAAAATGTCTTTTTCTCCACCTTTCTTTATTTTTTTCTTTTCTTTTGTCTTAAAGGTCCTTATATAAATGATAACATTTAGTATTGCTAGATCTTATATAGGCTAAAGAATGAATAAATCATCATTGCCCTAAAAGGTATCATATCAATTAATTCTACCACTAGGAGTTCACCTGTGAAAAAATTCAGAGTCATACACAAAGCTGTCCTTGTGATGAATAGAAATGTTCATTATGTTATTTATATTTATACAATGTAGGGGAAAAAACCCAAGTATATAACAATAGCAAATGTTATGGATATTTTACAGAATAGCCAGAAGATGGACTATTATATAGTCAGCAAGTTATATTTTTTTAAAGATTTTATTTATTTATTTGACAGAGAGAGATCACAAGTAGGCAGAGAGGCAGGCAGAGAGAGAGGAGGAAGCAGGCTCCCTGCCGAGCAGAGAGCTCTTTGTGGGGCTCGACCCCAGGACCCTGGGATCATGACCTGAGCCAAAGGCAGAGGCGTAACGCACTGAGCCACACAAGCGCCCCTCATTTTACTTTTCTAAGACTTATTTATTTATTTGAGGGGGAGAGAGAGAGAGCAAATGCACACAGAAGGAGAGGGAAAAGCAGACTCCCCGCTGAGCAGGGAGCCTGATGCAAGGCTGGACCCCAGAACCCTGGGATCACGATCTGAGCCAAAGACGGAGCCGACTGAACCACCCAGGCATCCCAATCATTGTTTTTGAAATAAAGCAAAAGAAGAAAGATCTTGTGATTAGTCCCATTCCAACAGAAACTACCAAAAATGACTAAAAAAAGTCTGGAAGTCTCATTTCAATCGACAAGCTTTTCAAGGCACACACCCATTTACCTATTGAAGTTTTTCATCTGAAGGCATTTCGCTGTCCTAGGAGTCAGATGGCTGTCGACAGAAAGGAACAGGAAAATGCTGCTTGGATCCCGGAGGAAATGATGCTTCCTCGCTCCACAGGGAAAGTGACGTAAGTCCCTGTCTGTTTTGTCCTCTCCCTGAGAGTGTGGTTTAATGCTGGCCCAGTGTTAAAAACTTTGCTTGTAAGTGTTGATGGTCACACTCTGCATTGCTTTCAAAGCTCCTAAGCACATGCGCAGATAAAGCACTTTTCATCTGGAAGCCGGTAGCAGGGTGGTTCAAAGCCAGGCTCTGATTGCCCCTTCTGTCTCAGTCAGGATGAAACAAGAAAACATAAACCACTCCGACAAGAGGAAAAGACCTACCCCAACTATGATGGGCCCATTGGGTGGGAAAGGGGTTTTGTGCCTCCCCCACGCAGGCAGAGCTGTCCTCTATCACCATGTCCCCTCCTTTGCAGAGAGAGGGCATTGCCACCTCAGGAAGGGAGCCTGTCTAAAGTCACATTAAGAGGGCATGATCATCACCACTGGGAAGTCAAGCTGGAAACATTGCAGTCTCTGGCTTCGCTCTCTGAGAGATACGAGTTTCCAAAAAAGACCCACTGCCAAGTTCTTAAAGGAATACAGATAAAATAGAGTCTCCTCCCTGTAGACAAGAAAATGCGAGAGAACAGAGCTGCCCTCAGACGAAAATGAGCCCATTACCCCCTGCCCTATTTCCATCCTGCACACCTACCTTGTTCCCATTCTTGGCCTCCCACCGTCACTTCATTTTGGTCTGAAGAAGATGTGCAGTAAAATAGAGGGCTATTGCCAAAGAAGGCAACTGCACCCCCACCCATGAGCACTTCACAGAAGATCAGTGCGCCTCAGAAGGGGCAATACATTTTAAAGTCTGATCCTCGATTCTATGGCCTCAGGAAGTCCATCTGGGCAATGATTGGGCTCTGGGGACCACCTGATTCACTTTAACCAAACTTGAAAGAACATGATATTTAAATTGGAATATGCCCTAATATTCATTTACAGAAACACAATTATAAAGTGGATCCAATGGTCACTGAGCTGCAGATTCTTTCCCTACAGGAAAACACACGTAGGAAGCCACATTATAATGAGGTTGCTTGGGTGAACACGGATGCAGAGCAGTTGGATAATCTTAAGGATGACACTGCAGAAGAGCCATCTATTCCACCAGGGTAGACCAGCTGGATGGCAGGCATCTGCCCCATGACTCTCCCTTCTCTTACAGCTATGTTAAAATCTTCTATTATTAAGTTCTGGCCTAACACCTGTTCGGGAAAACTTTAATTCCTCAGATCTAATTCATTATGGGGTGTGTGTGTGTGTGTGTGTGTGTGTGTGTGTGTGTTTTATGTTTTCATTCTCATACACTATCTTATTCCTAGGTTTTAGAGACATACCACCTTATTGTCCTCAGGTACTGCCTGCATTTCTAAGTCCAGCTAATGCAAAAATGTTGACCTGTAATTCCTCAATCTAGGGTCTTACTAAGAACCTTTATAAGGAGCAGTTGCAAGTTTACCTTCTGGAACCTGGGAAGACCACAGAGAAATAGAAAAAGAGGGGGAGTGTGGGACAAATGTCAATCCATTTCACCTAACTGTCATAAATTACCCTTCCAAATATATCATGATTTCCATTTACCTTTAGAGAGGTTAAGTATCTTTCCTTTGGGAGGGTCAGGGAGCCAAGTCTCAGCAAAGCTAAGAATGGACCCAGATCTGCCCCTGGTAATGGGGTGGTTCAAAGCCAGGCTCTGATTTTCCCCTCCTGCCTGATGTCTACCCATGCTCTTCTCTACTACACAGACCTCTAGCTCTGCTTCCCATGGTTCTCCCAGTTTGTTGTACCTTTTCAGGAATGTATTCTGGGAGTAAGTGTTTCCAAAGTTAAAAAATCTTTCAGACAAGATTAGAGTTTGGGTAACTTTCCACTATGCTTTAGTTTCCTAATTGGTAAAAATGGAGATGATAATTTACATTCTTTATATAATTGTTGTGAGGACTAAACAAATTATTAATACGTGTAAAAGCACTTAGAACATAACACTCCATAAATGTTAGCTATTGTTATTAAAATTAGTGGGGATGGTTTGTGCATAGGCACATATGTCTCAAGTCATTTTTATTCAAACTTCAGGACTTCTCAGAGCCTTTAGCATTTTGAATCCTGATTTGACAGGTGAGAAGACAGTGGCTAGGGTACAGTGGAAACCAGTCCCCAAACTTATTGACCTCTGGTAGTTTCTCATACATTGTCTTGGTGTTTCACAGGGGAATCTTTGAACTATTTCAGGGAAAGGCCTTTTCCTTAGTATCGTATCAGGGGCAAATCAATATTTCTCTTACAAGATTCTTATTTAAAACTTTCATTTGGTTTGAACTATTTCCCATTACTCTCATATTAGGAGAGTAGAAGAATTATGACTATGTTCATTTTGCCTAATTAATGTAAAGAATTATAATGCTGTTTCTGGTTTAGCTGGGCTAACAAGGCCATTTTCTGCCCTTTATAAAGATTTGCACAGAGTTATTTGCGGAAGACGAGTTCCAGCCCTTGGACCCTACCCAGGAGCTCATATTTCCCCCAGAACTCTTGGTAAGATAAGTTGGGTGCTTTATGTGTTTGTTGAAATGTCAATGGTTGTAAACGCAGTTTTATAAAACCACCCTTTCCTTCCTGTGAAGTTGTCAAAATATGGAAATATTTTATCACACCAAGAAGCCTGTCCCCGCCCGGCTCAGTAAGCCCTCCCTGGCTGATGCCCTGGACACACTCCCTGAAGCCTCAAGGGAGGCTCTCTGTTGAATGGCTTCGTCATTACTCCCATCGTTGTCATCTGCGGTGTGTCCCCATGACTGTCCTGGTCACCCAGCTTTGCTCAGCTTCCAACTTGGTCTTCTAGCAACGCTAATGGATTGACTCCAAGGAGCACTTCCAGGGCCCTCCCTAGCCCTACCCTTACCTCTATCAGCATCTCTCGCTCCTCTCTGGCATCCAGTGGTCCCATTCTATAGAATACCTATTTCTGAAGGGGTTTCTGATGTGTTTATTCGCTCACTCAGCAAACACCAATCATCCAGCGACATGCCAGTCACTGCTCTAGGTACTAAATATAGAGCAAGGAATAAAAATAACACAAAAACCTACTAACAAGGAGTTGTCATCTGGTAGGCGAGACAGGTAATGAGCAAGATAACAGATAAGAGATACAGTGTGGTAGCCAGTGAGAAGTGATGAGAAAGAAAAAAAAAAAAAAACTGAGAAGGAGGCTAGAATGCCGGCCAGAGAAGATTCCTCTGAGAAAATAACATTTGAAAAAAGTTCTACCAGAAGTGAAGGAGCAGCCTCCACAGGAGGGGGAAAGCAGTCCAGGCGGTGCACAGAGCAGGTGCAAAGGGGCCAATGGTAGGAGAACCGTTGTCCTGACCCAAGGGGCAGAGCAGGGTGCGGCCCAGCTGCAGCATAGTGAATGGGGTTGGAAAGCTCCTGGGGAACAGACCACAAGGACTTAGGCTGCTGACTTTACCCTGCGAGAATGAGAAATGATGAGGGAGGTTGGACAGGGGAGGGATGGGTTCCTATTAATGTTGTGATGGGATCATTCTGGCTGGTGGGATGGGAATAGCCTGCTGAGGGGCACAGGGAGGAACAGCGAGCCTAGTCAGGGCGCTAGTGCTATCCCGAGAGATGGTGGTGTCGGACCAGGCTGTCAGCACGTAGCTGAGAGGAGAATGGATTCTGGAAATATTTTGAAGGAGAGCCAACAAGATCTGCTGCTGGATGTGAGGTGAGGTATGGGAGAGAGAGAGATTGAGGCTGACTCTGGCACTTTGGGAGCTAGAAAGGACAGTGGCCATTGACAAAGAAGGGGAAGACCTTTTGGTCTTTGGGGGATCCTTCTGGGGGTTTCAGAAAGGATGGGATATGAGGAGCTCTGTTTGGGATATGTTAAATCTGAGATGCATGTTAGACATCTCAGAGGAGACACCAAGCTCTCATTCAGATCTATGAGTTTGGATTTCAGAGGAAAACTCTAGGCTGACAAGGTCAATTTAGGAGTATTAGTGTGATTATGATTTTTAAGGCCTTGATACTGAATTGTGTTCAATTACTCTATACTGAAGTGTCATTGACAGAGGCCAGCCTATATCATCACTGGCCAGCCAAGAGCTACATATATTAACAAGTCTTAAGTTAAAGAAGTGAATATCTAATTGTGGAAATATAGGCATTATTCAATGGGGGTAGTGTAATGAGTATCTTTTCGGTCAAGTGGACCCCGGGGCTCCTGCAATCTCCCTAGAGGAATGTTCCTCCCTCTGGAAACCTGAAAGGCAGGTGTGCCCATGTGCATACACACTTGTCCTTTGCACTTAGAGAATGGCAGAGAAGCCAGAAAAACAAACTCTGACCTTTCGTGGAGAGAGGGTTACCTGGATCTCCCCTGGCACCCTCAAGGATCTCCTGGAGCTGAAAGCCAAACATCCTGAAGCCCCTCTCATCTCAGGCAACACCTCCCTGGGTGAGTGATTACAGCGTTTCCTGCGCCACTGTTAGAGCCAAGCCCAACCTCCTGTTATAGTAAACAGATTTATAATAAAAAGATTATATATAATAATCCTTTATAGTAAAAAGATTATATATAATAGTGCATTATAAAAATTATTATAGAAATAATTAGATCATTATATCATATAATATGTAACATAGAAGTACACAATATGCTATTTCAGGTCATGAATATATGTGATATATATTATATAATCTAATTATTTTTATAATTTTAGATACAAATAACATATAAATTATATATATTCTAATAATATAAAAGCACAATACAAATATCATATTATAATATAATAAAATGGTCTCCAAAGTTGGATGTACCTATACCCTGAGAGTATGCATCATGGACCCCCCCTGAGGTGTGTAGAAAAAATATTAGAGGGTTTTTTTAATCATTTCATTTATCTTATCTTTTTCATTTTGTTTTTGTTGAATAATGAGTAGATATAATAGAAGTTTATAAAATATGAATGTTAATGGTGCACACCCAGTTATCACCTACACCCGTTTAAGAATGAGAACTTTACTGAGAACTTTGAAAGCCCCCTGAGGCCTCCGAAACCACACCCCCTCCCCTTCCTCTCAGAAGCATCCATCAGTCCGAATGTGGCGATGGTCGGTCACGTTCTTGTTTTTACAATTTTACCACATATATTTGAGTCTTTAAGCCATGTGTCACTTACTTTAGCATATTTTTGAACTTCGCGGAAATAGACCGACACAGTACTACTCTTCTTCAATTTACTTTGTTTGTTCAACATCCTTGACCTGAAACACACTCCCAGTGGTGCAGGTAACTGCTAGGTTCCATCGTATGACCGTGTACAGTTTGCTCATCTGTTCTACTGTTGAAGGACATGGAGCGCTTTCCAAGTTTTGTACATGTACAAATATTCTTTTTTTTATTATTTTTAATTTTAATGCCAGTCTAGTCAACATGCAGTGTCATATGAGCTCCAGGTGATACGATGTAGCGATTCCGCAGTTCTGTATGTCACTCAGTGCTCACCGTGGTGAGTGCAGTCTTTAATCCCCCTCTAGTTCACCCATCGCCATCGATAGTTCACCCATCGCCATTGATAGTTCACCCATCACCCACCCACTTCCCCTCTGGTAACCATCAGTTCGCTCTCTATAGTTAAAAATCTGTTTCTTAGGTTGTCTCTCTCCTTTCTTTCTTTTTTTTTTTTTTGCCTTTGCTCATTTGTTTTGTTTCTTAAATTCCACATATGAGTGAAATTATATAGCATTCGTCTTCCTCTGCCTGACTTATTTCACTTAGCATTATGCCCTCTAGCTCCGTCCATGTCATTGCAAATGGGAAAATTTCATTCTTTTTTATGGCTGAGTAATATTCCATTGCATGTATACACCACATCTTCTTTATCCATTCATTTACTGATGAACACCCAGGCTGTTTCCACAATTTGGCTATTGTAGATAATGCTGCAATAACATAAGGGGGCATGCCTCCCTTTGAATTAGTATTTTTGTATTTTGGGGGTAAATACCCAGTAGTTGAATTACTGGATTGTAGGGCAGTTCTATTTTTAACTTTCTGAAGAACCACCATTCTGTTTTTCACAGTGGCTGCGCCAGTTTGCATTCCCACTAACAGTGCACAAAGTTTCCTTTTTCTCCACCTCCTCAACAACACTTGTTGTTTCTTGTGGTTTTTTTGTTAGCCATTCTGATGGATGTAAAGTGATATCTCACTCTAGTTTTGATTTCCACTTCCCTGATGATGAGTGATGTTTGGCATCTTTTCATGTGTCTATTGGACATCTGTATGTCTTCTTTGGAGAAATGTCTGTTCAAATCTCCTGCCCATTTTTAATTGGATATTTGGTTCTTGGCTGTTGAGTTATATAAGTTCTTTACACATTTTGAATACTAACTCTTTATTTGATATGTCATTCATAAATATCTTCTCCCATTCAGTAGGTTGCCTTTTAGTTTTGTTGCTTGTTTCCTTTGCCATGCAGAAACTTTTTATTTTGATATAGTCCCAATAGTTTATTTTTGCTTTTATTTCCCTTGCCTTGGGAAAATGTTACTATGGATGCTGTCAGAGAAATCACTGCCTGTGTTCTCTACTAGGATTCGTATGGTTTCAGACCTCACAGTTAGGTTTTTAATCCATTTTGAGTTCATTCTTTGTAAGGTGTAAGAAAGTGGTCCAGTTTCATTCTTTTGCATATTGCTGTCTCATTTTCCCACCGCCATTTGTTGAAGAAACCATCTTTCTCCCATTGTATATTTTTGCCTGCTTCGTCAAAGGTTAATAGAGCAAATAACTGTGGGTTTATTTCTGGGTTTTCCATTCTGTTCCATTGATCTACGTGTCTATTTTTATGCCAATGCCACATTGTTTTGATTACTACAGCTTTGTAATATAATTTGAAGTCTAGAATTGTGACACCTGTGTGTTTTTTTCTTGTTCAAGATTGCTTTGGGAGGTGTCTTTCGTGGTTCCATACAAACTATAGGTTTGTTCTACTTCTCTAAAAAATGCTGTTGGTATTTTGATAAGGATTGCATTAAATCTGTAGATTGCTTTGGGTAGTGTAGACATTTTAACAATATTTGTTTTTCCAACTCATGAGCATGGAATATCTTTCCATTTCTTTGTGTCATTTTTAATTTCTTTCAACAGTATTTTAAAGTTTTCAGAGTACAGGTCTTTCATCTCTTTGGTTAAGTATATTCCTAAATATTTTGTGATTTTTGGTACAATTGTAAATGGGATTTTTTTTTAAATTTCACTTTCTGCTGCTTCATTATTAGTATGTAGGAATGCAATGGATTTCTATACATTGATTTTGTATCCTGCAATTTTACTGAATTCATCTATCAGTTCTACACTGTTGTTGTCATTTTTGGTGGAGTCTTTAGGATTTTCTATATATAGTATCATGTCATCTGCAAACAGTGAAAGTTTTACTTCTTTACCAATTTGGGTGGTTCTTTTCTCTCTTTGTTGTGTAATTGTTGTGTCTAGGACTTCTAGTACTATGTTTAAGTACTAGTCCTTAGACATCTTTTGTCTTATTCCTGACGATAGGGAAAAAGCTTTCTGTTTTTCCCCATTCAGTATGTTGTTAGCTGTGGGGTTTTATTATATTATGGTATGTCCCCTCTAAGCCTACTTTGTTGAGGGTTTTTATTATGAATGGACGTTGTACTTTGTAAATGCCTTTTCTGCACCTATTGAAATGAACACAAGGTTTTTATCCTTTCTCTTCCTGATGTGACCCATCGTGCTGATTGATTTGTGAATATTGAGCCACCCTGGCATCCCAGGAATAAGTCCTGCTTGATGGTGGTGAATGATTTTTTTAACGTACTGTTAGATTCAGTTTGCTAGTATTTTGTTGAGGATTTTTGCATCTATGTTCATCAGAGATAATGGCTGTAGTTCTCTTTTTAGTCATGTCTTTCTCTGGTTTTGGTATCAGAGTGATACTGGCCTCACAGAATAAATTTGAAAGTTTTCTTTTCTATTTTTTTGGAACAGTTTGAGAAGAATAAGTATTATCTCTTCTTTAAATGTTTGGTGTAGGGTCGCCTGGGTGGCACAGTCTGTTAAATGTCTGCCTTTGGCTCAGGTCATAATCCCAGAGTGCTGGGATCGAGCTCTGCTTCGGGCTCCCTGCTCAGCCAGGGGCCTGCTTCTCTCTCTCTCTCTGCTGCTCCCCCTGTTTGTGCTCTCCTGCTCTCTTTCTCTGCCAAATAAATAAATAAACTCTTAAAAAAAAAAAAAGTAAATGTTTGGTGGAATTCACCTGTGAAGCTCTCTGGTTCTGGACTTTTGTTTGTTGGAAATTTTTTTATTACCGCTTCAAGTTGCTAGTAATTGGTCAGTTCAAATTTTCTATTTCTTCCTGCTTCAGTTTTGGTAGGTTATATGTTTCTTATTATGAATATTCTTATATATGTCTCCTGGTTCCAATGTGTAAGAGCTTTCTAAGAACCTCCCATCCATTATTGTATGTATGTGTGTGTGTATATATATATATGTATATATATACACATTTGCTTATCTCATATATATAAAATTTTATATAATATTATATATAATTATATATTATATATAATTATATATATAATTTTATATATATATAAGACAAGCAAATACTTGTACTGGAAGAGCATCCTTATAAGTTTACTTTGCAGGGTATATAGCCACTGCTTTTATATCTATACAAATTTATTTTTATAAATTTTACAATTTTAAAAATTTACAATTTTTAAAAAATTAGTATCTGAATATTTTTATTAGAAACTTTCAATGCCCCCCTAAAAAAGGGCATTTTCTGTTTCCTAAATCTCTCTAAAATACATATATTTACTTTTCAGGACCTGCAATGAAATCTCAAGGACATTTTCACCCAATTCTCCTCTCTCCTGCTAGGATTCCTGAGCTCGGTGTGGTATCCAAAACAAGTGATGGTGAGTTCCTGGTATTCTTAGTAAAACCCTGGTGAACCATTGCCTGCCCAAAGCTTACACTTACCAAGGAGCTTGGAACCTACTTACACATTAGTCTTGTCTGACCTATTTCCAAATCTTCATCATTTCTCTGATGTAATATAATATCCCCACCATAAAACCTTACTATCAAAAGCTTTGCACAGAATATGAGGTATTCAGATGATACCATTCAAGACCTATAGTCACCTGCAGGATTCTTGACTATAAAATGCCATGGTGACCTAAAGACAACAAATTTGCAGTGTAATTTTGATGGGAAGACAGCAAGGGACTAGTGCTATCCATTGGTTGATAGTCAATTTCTAGGAGGGAGGATGTTTGCAAGGAGAAAGTAGGAGAAATACTGTCTGGCACTCAAATGCTACTTATTTCATGTGGACAACGGCAAGAGGTAAAAGGAGACAAAGACCTGCCCAGGCAAACCCCCCAGTCACCTACAACATCCTTAAGGGCCCACTCCATGCAAATGCTACTACATCAGGCAAGGCGGGTACTCACAAAGTAGACAGAAAACCTGCAAGACTTTGACGGCAAACCCTTTGACAACACGAACCTTATTTTACCCCTTCCCTCACCCTCCAGAGCTCCTAGCATGTGAGTTCATGTGTATAGTACAATACATGCATATAAGTGTTCACTTCAATGACTGACAAATGAATTAATGGGAAAAAATAAATGAATGACGGGGTCAGGAACCTGAATTTGGGATGCAGTGGTATTGATGACTTTATTAACTTAGGCAGCAAGGAGGCAGACTGAACGGAAAGCTAAGACTGACTTGTAGGCCACTGTGTACTTGTGGGCATCCGCAGGAGGAAGGGGAGGGGACCCCCCTTGGCTGTATCATTGCCACCCAGGGGTCCTACCCTCCTGGCTCCTGACTGTCGTCAGCCAAACTCAGACTGCCCAGCGGACCAGCAAGCGTGCCTCTCCCCGGCATCACCCTACCCATTTGCAAGGGAAGGGACCCATCCTCATTTCGCCCCACACATTTCGCAGCTCCAGCCTCCGGATGACTCCCATAGCACATCCGCATGTCCCTGGGAAAACGAGGGGAATGTGCTTCGACTTGGAAGGAAACATTGGTGAGAGCAGAGGGAGGAGAAGGGGGGGCAGAACAGGTAGATGGGGAGCGGAGGTAACCAGGATAGGCAGGAAGTTAAGGCAGGAGAAACCTTTCTTTATCTTTACCCCAGCTATCATTTAGCCTAATTCTTGGACTTCTCTAGCTCCCCAAACCTGTCCTCAAAAAAAAAAAAAAAATCTTAAACAGAATAAATAAATGAAAATAAGCTGCTCTGTTCAGAGGAGAGGGGAGACTTTTCACCATACCCCTGTCACTGAGCCCCCTTATGTCTGTGCCCGAGAGGACCTTCAGAACACAATTCAGATTTCTCGGGGTTACCCAAATCCCTCATTTTTAGGAATTCTTCATGAGGGAGCCAAGTTGCAAAAGGAGAGCAGACTTGCCTAAGTTCCCCCAAACTGGCCGATGACCAGGACACCAAGCCACACATCTCCCATTTCCAGTTGAGAACTCTTTTCCTTACTTGATGAGCCTTTTCCCATCTCCCGGGCCCACGCCGTGGCCTGCCCAGTTGGTTGTTGGAATGGACTGCTCAGGTTGGATCTGCGAACAAAGTAGAGCCAGATTCTGACATCGGAGGAAGCCAATGTGCCTTCCTCAGGCCCTCTTAAAACTAAAGTGTGAGTACCCTCTAGTGGCAGAATGTTCCTCCAAGAACTTTTCCCAAGATTCCCAAATTTTTCCTAAGGCCCAGAAGAATGCCAACATTGGTGGGGGAGAGGTACATAGGAGCCAAATGTGTGTGTTCCCCCCTCCCAGGACCCCTCCCACGGGAAATAAATTTCTGTGAAGGCTTATGTTTGTTTAAATTGTGCATGCTGATCCAAACCACATACATGTCTGACTCGGTGTACATGTTTTCCTCTCAAAATCTTTAATACAATAAGTGCCCCAGAAAGGCCCTACCTCTTCATCCCATAGACCCCCACACTCCGGAAAACATGAAGTTAGAACAAAACCCACATTCTGAGAATAAACAAAGTTGGAGCTCTTTCCAATTCTATTGAAATACAGGCTAGGTTTTTTGACCAAAGATGGAATAAAAACATGAATAGAAATACAGTAAATAGTGTTCTCGGTACAGCCATGTCAAGTCTAGCACAAAGCAACCGAAATAGAGCAGCCAGCCAGCCTTTCACTCCCTCCTGGGGCTGCTCTGCCCTGGTGTACCTGTGTCGAATACGAGATGGTCATGTTGGTCTGTTCGATGCTTCTGACCTTAAAATAATAATAATACCACCACCACCACCAACAACAGCATCTTTTTATTTCTGACTCCTTCCCTACTAATAAGGCTCTGGGTCTATAGGGTAGGCGGGAATGCATGGCAGGAAACAAGTTTGGACTTCCCAGTGCTCCCGAAAGAAAAGTATGGATTTTTGCAGAATTAAAGACCAAGCTCCAACGGACCCTGTGATGATAGGAAGCGAAGCGCCATCGCTGAGAGGTCTGGGTCGGGCTCCCACGTTCCGGAGTGCGTTTCATGAAACACTGAGCAGCAACAGGGTTGGACTCTAGGTTGAGACATTCCAGGGGGAAGAGAAGTTGAGTTACCTTTAGGCAAGATCTGCTTCCTATAAGGGTAATAAGGAACAGAGAGTGGTTTCCCTGATCTCTTAGGTTATCTGTGATGAAACTGCAGGCATGTAATGTGTTGGGTGGGTGTGTTGGCAGGGCTGGGAGAGGTATCGTGCCAACTACATTTTAATATTGATAAAAGATAAAGCTATGTGGGAGGGTAAAACTGTCTCTTCAAAGGTTAATCCACAAGAGAAAAATCAGAGCCTAGCCTGCGACCTGCTGAAAACAGACTAACTAAAGTTGGAACCCAGCCTTGGAAGTGATGTCAGATCAGACTGTGTGTGTGAGCCGTTCATCCCACAAACCCAGGGAAGTCAAGGAGTCATTTTAAAAGGCCAGCAAAGTGATCTCCTGATGGTTTGGGTGACTTCTTCACTTTCAAAGACTGATCTGAACCCGTGTCTTCCCTGTTGTAGGGAAAACCCAGAGCTGGCATCGTGGCCTGCCCATACAAACGCGCATGCCGGCGACTACCTTCCGATCTCTACTCACTTCCTCGTCTAGGAGAAAATAGCATCGCCCCAATCTTCTTGAATGCTCTCCCATCGCTCCCACTTCCCTGGCCACTCCCTGGGGACCCCCAACAACACCCAACATAATATCTGGGGACGCCCCTCCCGGGAGCTGCGTTCATTCGGATTGGCCGTGCCCTCGTGGAACTGCTTGTCAAGGATGTTGAGTAGCAGCACTGCCCCCAGCACTGCTGTGCAAGTCCGCAGCAAAGCACTATTGGTTATAGAATGATCTAGGTGACGGAAAGTCCCTTGTCATTACTTTAATGCCATCAGACTTATTCCCCTTAGTCACAAACAGCTTTGCATTGTTTCACTGTGCTCAGGATGGGGAAAGTCCTGGTAGGGTCTGCCGCCTGCTAGTCGTTACTATCATTCCTTCTTTCCAGCCTGTTTCCTTATATTTGTCTAAAAGAAGAGTACAGAGCAGCCCAGGGGTCCCTCCTAGCTGCACAGCACTACCTGCGGAGCTTTTGAAAAAGCCCTGCGTCCAGAAATTCTGACTGAATTGATCTGGGAGTGAGGTATCTGTGCCGTTGTAAGTTCCCAGTGATTCTCTGTGCAGCCGGTGAAGACAGCCAACGCGCCGGCTGCGCACGATGGCCCCCGCACCACGATTGTTCCTCCCACGTCACCTGTAAAAACAACTTGCTTCCTAGGACTGACGATAGGTGCTGGCTGCAGTCTGGCCCAAGTGAAAGACATCTTGGCTGAGCAAGTTTCCGAGCTTCCAGAGGAGAAAACTCAGACATACCGAGCCCTCCTGAAGCAACTGAAGACTCTGGCAGGCCAGCAGATCCGGAATATGGCAGTATGTTCTGGGGGCCACTCATCGGACACACTGCACCTATTTTTTTTAAGATTTTATTTATTTATTTCACAGACAGAGATAGGCGGGGCGGGGGTGGAAGCAGGCTCCCTGCTGAGCAGAGAGCCCAATGCGGGGCTCGATCCCAGAACCCCGGGATCATGACCTGAGCCAAAGGCAGAGGCTTTAACCCACTGAGCCACCCAGGTGCCCCTGCACCTATTTCTTAGCAACAGCTGCAGTGTTGAAATAAGCACTGGCAGAATCAGTATACAAAAAGGTCTTGGCAGATTGAAACGACGGGCACGATGAACAAACACTTAAAATTTAACAAACATTTAAAAATATATTTAAGAGAGGATTCTAAGTCAAATTCACTATAATAGCCAAATAGCAATGTAAGTGGGGAAAGGAGGTCATAATTTTGCTAATTTCATAAGACCATCAAAGAACCTAATTTAGTTTTAGGTTGCATTAACAGAAGTATTGTACCAAAAATAAGGAGGGTAGCCTTCTCTACTCCATACTGTTCAGACCACAGCTGGAGAATAATGCTCAGATCTGATAGTCACACCTTAAAGTCTGGCTGTTTCTGACCTCAGAAGAAACAGAAGAGACGTGGGTTTTCAAGATAGGCATGGTCCCTCTGCTACATACCCCCAAATGGTATGTGAGAAATCCTTGAGATATGGGGAATCAAGGAAAGACATATTTCCTTTGAAAAAGCTCTTCCAGGGATTCCTCCTGCCAAGAACTCTGAGTAACACCTTGCAGCCTGGTGAGGAGATGATGGCAGGAGAGTGCAGGGTTGGAAACCACATCAGAAAGAGGAATGGTGGGGACGGGGACAGTCAGAGGGATGGATAGTGAGCGCTGCCTTCAAACATGTACAGACTCATGAGGATAGATGTGATTTACTTCATACAGTCACAGAGGGTAGAAGTATGCCTGATAGGGAAAATCCAGGGAGGTAAATTTAGCTCAGTGGAAACAAGAACTTGAACTTCAAGCTGTACCTAGAGGAATGGGGTTCCCTGTCCTCACCGATGGTCCAGCGCAGACTGCAGCCACCCAAGGTGGTCACAGGAGGCGCCATCGCCGTGTGGGGAGGAGAGTATTAAGTTGAATGGCCAGTCATTTCTCTCCCAAGTTCTGAGATGCTATAGACTCCGCCAGATCCCAGAAGAGGAAAAGGGCCACTTTCCCTCAGTGGTGTGGGAGCCCAGGGCCCCAGCACAGCCACGGGGGGTCTGGCCTTGACGGAGGCAGTGTTAGGTGCGGGTCAGCAGCTCTGTAGCCCGTACCCCAGCCACCTGTGCTGCAGCCAAGGCTGAACTGGGGGTGGTTCCCGGTGGGCCACTCGGCTTTGAATCCCAGTCCTGTCCCTTCCTAGCTGGGAGACGGGGCTCAACATTCGTAACTCCTCTGTGCCCCAGCGTCTTCATCTGAAAAATGGGGATAATGGCACCAGTTTCACTGGGCTGTTGAGAGAAGTGAGTGTGTGTGTGAAGAGGTAGAACGGACGGAATGCCGTGTGAGTGCTAGTTACCGTCCGCTCCTCTCCTGATCCAAAAAAGTGGGCGGGAGCGGCCCCCCAGACCGTCAGAAAGGAGTCGCTCTGCCAACAAGACCAAGACTCCTTGGGACACTTTCACTGCGAGAGGAACTTAAGCAGGTGCTTGTGGGGCCCAGAATCTGAGCGAGAGAATGACCAAGGCTCTATCTCTTCTTAGTCCTTAGGGGGACACATTATAAGTCGGCACTGCTATTCGGATCTGAACCCAGTTTTGGCTGTGGGCAACGCTACCCTCAATGTGGTGTCAGAAGGTAAGCCCAGAACTCTCTGAACTGCACCTAGGATTGTCCGTGTTTTGGGGGGATGGGGCGGCGGCTGTAAGTGAAATCCCTGGTCTCTGGCTCCGGATCCAGCGCG